>JACGAQ010001384.1:0-61482 GCA_014119065.1 Orius insidiosus | reverse complement strand
ATTCCTTGGATAATAATTCATACTTTATTTTAAACAAGTTTTTCAGCAATCTTTTTGGCTAAAAACAAGAAATATCGGCCGCAAAATCCGGAAAAATGAGGGGTTTTTTGCCAAAAAGTAAAATAAACGAGAAAAAACTCCAAAAAACAATAAATTACTGTTTTTTCGGCCAAATAACGGAAAAACGTTAAATGAGGATAAAAGGATTTCTCAATGCCAAAAAATCGAAGTAAGCAACCGATATATTTTTACATGGGGCATTTTTGGTCTAGAAAACCTAGAAAATTAGGTTAAAAAAAAAGGTTTTTTGGATGAAAAACAGAAAAAAAAGTCCGAAAAATGGGTTTTTTTTACCGAAAAATCGAGGGAACGGCTAATCATATAAAACGGGCGTTTGTCCCCCGGAAGATAGATAAAAACGCTAACATTTTTGCTATTAAGTTGTTTTCCCGACAAAACTGAAGAAAACTTTGTATGCTAGCTCTAGGCTGAAATAAAAGCGGGAAATGACCATAAGTCTTTTTTCGAACGAAAAAGAGAGGAAATTTTTAAAAATGTATTCGGTAATCATTGAAGGGTGTCCTACCCCCTCCCCCATTAATATCAGCAACATAAAAGATTTCATGAACCCATAGAATCGAAAGCACCAAATCCGTCGAGAGGATCAAGACAACCAGAATTAATTAATTGGAACTAAAAACCGCATGATCAACCACGGTTAACCTTCTAAATAGCCCTCGTTATACTAATTGGGAATGACGATTCTAAAACAATCCTGCCCTTCGAAGCGTTAACTACCACACAGCCCACAAATTCGGTTTTTCAAATACGAAAAAAAAATCTATTGAAGCTATTTTCGCTTACAAACGTCACCCGGAACTTTTCAAAAACAAACAGCCACTTGTCTAAAGTATTAAGACATTTGTTTGTCTGAAAAAATCTCCACTTGATCTTTACCACATTGCGTCTTTAATTGTTCAGAATATTTGCTCTCGTGGGGACTTGAAGAGGGTGAGATTAATACATGAAAGGGATGGAAAGTAAACAAGCTTTTCACTATCACTGAAAAGTCCTTTCATTTTTTTCTCTCTCTTTTTGGTCACCAAAGGACAAGTTATCCGATTTAAAAAATTGCCCACTTTAAAGGATAAAAAAAGTCAAAATCTTTTCTAAAGATGGAACTTTGTTTTGTTGTTGTTGGAAAGTGGATTTATAATACTTTTCTTGAAAACGATGTTCGAATCCTCCAATAGAAACTTTCTCTCGTTTAGGATCTCTTGTTATTTTGAAACAGCAATTTAGAATAATTAGATATCAGGTTCTAATTTATCTAATTTAAACCCTGTCGAGATCTTGTAGATGTTGACATTTTAAACCGTTGGCACCTCTAATGAAAAAAAGGATTTTATCGCCTTAAGGGATTAACTTTAATATTTATTTCGAAATTTATATTTAATTATATTAGCTTTAGATGAACGATACTTTAGAATTGCAGTCTAATATCATATAAAATTGACTATAAAGCCTAATTAGGGGCTAATTGCCATCTATAATTTACAGTTTACTACCTAAAATTCAGACACCCACAACTAGGAAATTCAATTTTTCGTGAAAGCCATTATAATGAATTTTGGAATAAACGGTTCAAAGTATACCCCAATAGGTACATTGTTTAGAAAAAAAAGTTTGATAAAAAAATCCTGAGTTATTGGCCATACAAATATAACATAATCAGAGACCTCAAGTGTACCTTTTTGGAAGTGAGCCAGATCTTTTCATGGAAGTAAAATTACATTATGCTCTATTTATAACTTTTTGCTTTGTGTTTTCCCCCTTTGTTGCAGACTACATTTTTACTGACTTCATTATTCCAAAAGGTGCAATTAAAATTTTTATGGAAAATACGGAGTCAGGAGACTAAAAAAAGGACTTCCGGTTAGATTATGAAGTTAATTTTTTTTCTTACACAAACTCGTTTTCAACATGATTTTCGGCTTTTTAAAATGATAAGCAATAGATAAATGAAGGCTTAAAAAAACCAAATTTTATTTGATGAAGTCGTTCTGGTTTTAAGAAAAATTTACATTCTTCTAAATTTAAAATTTTTTATTTTTTGCTCGAGAAAATCTTCGGTTTATTGGCAACAAGAAACCCTTTTGCCCTGATTTTTAGGATTTACTTGAGAAAAACCATTTTTACTCGAAAATGTTGTTTTCCATGGCTTTTTGCCATAGAAACACTCTTGGTGAGCAATGATCATTTTCTAACATTTTATCCTGTCAGTCGAGAATAACCCTTTCACCGGATTTTTTGTCGTTTTCCTCGGTACAAAACCTCTAAAAAAACTACGTCAAAATAGCGGAGAGAAATCCAAAAAATCCCGTAAAAATGAGGTTTCTATGTCCGAAAGCAAGGGGAAACTCCCTAAAATCCTTTAAAATTGGGGCTGAAAACAGTCTCAGAGGAGATTTATAGCGATAAATTTAGAATGTGGGAAAACTATCTTGTTTTCTAAAACTAAAATACATAAACTTAAAAATGCTTTCTATCCAGGGCTTCCTTTCTCCGTTTTCAGCGATTTGTCATCGAGCTTTTCCGCGGACCCCGTACATGTTTTGGCGGACCTCCAAGGGGGCCGCAGACCACACTTTAGGAACCTCTGAACTAGAACAAAATTCATTCGTTTTAAGATGTTAAAACTTCGAGGTCCATGAGACGTGAGATATAAATTTAAAATGACAAAAAAAAAAGTAAAACTTAGTTCCTATTTTGTTCCTACTTTAAAATTTAAAACAATTTGGTACTACCTCAAATCTTCCAGGGAGCTCCTCAATATCGAGACCAAAATCCGCCACGTTTCCTCGTGTTGGAGAAACCCTTTTGAACCGAATTTAAGCTTGATAATATGACTCGAGAAAACCGGAAACGTTGGTTTCTTCGGTCTATCGCCAGAGAAACACTAATTTATTGGGCTGAGTCACCTTTTTCATCGGATTTTTGACACAAAACCGCCTTTTTTACTTAATGAGTGAGTTGTTATGCCCTCCCCTAAAAATTTTGGTTTTGGGTATTTCCTTATCTTTCGGATAAGAGCAATCTTTTTTCCTCGATTCTAAGGAGTTTTTCGGCTGAGAAATACCCATTTCACAGGATTTTTAATACTGTATTTTTTTTAGCCCATAAATAAACGTAATCTTCTGACGTGTTCATTCCGGTGCTGACTAACGAAAAGTCAAGACTTTTCCTCTCAAAATTGGCAAGAGACGTATATTCCCCGGGGGATTTCAGCGTCTGGTTCGTTAAACTCGTATCGGGCGAAAATCAATTTCTGTAATTAATATTTATGGTCTACTTATCGTTTGGAACGCATTAAAACGGCGGGTCTGTACAACGTTTGGGCACGTTCCAAAAGGCATTTCCGCCAATGGGATAAATATGAAAATCACATGATCATAAATCACAAAAATGTGAATTCCATTGTAAAAATTTCAAAGACGCAAAAAAAAATTCAAAATAGAGGAATGTCAAGCTTTGATGGATTCGAGACCGACGAGGAGTATTCCCAGCGAAGTCATGCCCGGCAAAGTTTGACTTTTTCATTATCTTCCGACAAAGTACTTACGAACTTATCCGGCCGTTTGTCAAAACGTTCTTAACGGCGGCGCTCGTGTTTATACGATCGTCTTTATTATGACCAACGTGTTTTTTTAATACGAAAAGAAAGGTCCTTGGAAGATGATGGCGGTCAAACGATGTGGAAAGAAGGAGGGAAAAAAAACCTCGTTTGACGTTAAAATGAAAGTGTAATGGAAAGAAGCTTTTTTTCCCTTTTCTCTCTCACTTCCCCTTTTACTCTTCTCATTTACAAACAATGGCGACCACGAATTTTTTAAAGGAACTTTCAGAAACTCTTCACAAGAAAATCCTTTGATTATCGTCATTTTGGATACGATAAAGGATCAAAAGGGCATCAAAAATTTAATGAAAAACAAAAATAAAGTATATCAACAATGAAAACTCATTTTAATTGATATTATTGGCCTGTTTAAATTTAGAATTTTTGAACAATTTTTTTTTCAAAAATCATGATATATAATAATGGTTTTAAATTGTAATCGTAATATTATGACGATTATGCCCTCTGTTTAGAAGGTGGTTTTGAGGTTCATCGAAACATGGGGGAGCTTTCGAATTCACCGCGCGGAATAAAATTTTAACCACTGGAAATTTCGTGCTGACGTAACCGCCACCCTCGTTTCTCTACCCTTGTTACACAATTGACGCCTAGACGGTAAAATGGCGTAAAATTTCCCTCATTTTAGAAAATGTCTGAAAAATAATTAAAGCCTCACGATCTTAACATTTTCCGAATTCCTTCTTACAATCTTGATTAAGTTTCATTATTAACTTTCATGAATTTCAAATTTTTTTACACTTATTGGATAATTGAATTTATTACAGAACGATCCCTTAAAACGAAGGAAAACCTGTAAATATTCTATGCCACACTAAAGCCAAGATTTTATAGAAGTCGAAAGGATAATAAATTTCCTTCTTTACACAGTTACAGATTGGCGATTTTTCAAGTTTTACGATCAAATTGAAATCTGAGAAAATGATCTTGTTAGACTCCTAAAGAAAACGCAATTTAGAAAAGGCTTTTCGTGTAAATTTAAAGCAACTTGTTGCAGTATTTTACCGCTGGCACCAGTGTGAATTTGTTCAAGGTCGGACGGGCGCCCTGCAGGCGATTACTCTTTATTGACAAATTAATTGATTAGTCTCCGGTCCACTCCACCCTTCAACATCATTGATAATTTATTTTTCCAGTCAATTTCTCTCCGGATTTTCGCTCCCGTTAAGGAAAAAAAAGAGGAAACCTTTTGTTGCGTTGTCTGCGACAAAAGATCCGCAACCTATTCCGATTTTTATTGTTTGCGGTAGATCCGGTCCGTTTTATATCGATCTCAACGATAAAAACAAAGTTCTTTTGAACTTCCTCAAACATTCTCTGTAGCCTGGATGGGCGAATGCGTTTATTTTTTCTACCTTGATACTTTTTTCGACAGTAGGGATGAGAAATGATTGAATTGCCCTACTTTGACCAAGTTCCCGTCGGAGCTCCCAGACCACTTTTCTTTTGTAACTAAAACATTAATTTTTTGTTTCAGAAATCAGCTGTATATGCTGAAGAGGAGGGCTGGTTTAATCCTTCAGGTCGTCTTAGCAGGAGGAACCTACAAGGAAGCCCAAAGTAAGGTTTGAATTTTTAACCATTCAATTCGAACAATGGATGAACTTTGGAAATATGCCGGGAAGCGTGAAAATCGATGCTATTATTAGAAGTTGAAAACTATTCCAACGTAAAAAAATTCATCAAAATATTTCACTAATTAAACATTATTTTTATGAGTGAACGTTAAGTTTGCGTGATGGATAACAGAAGCGCTCTACTCCATTTTCAACTTCCGTGCTCGCTTTTCGTTTAGAATGAAATTATAATTTTAGATATTGCTCTAAGTGATTGGGTTTGAATTTGAAAATATTCTATTGAAAAGTAGGAGAATTCTGGAGGTAACGGATGAGAGATTTAAAGATGGGTTGAAATATTACTCGGATCCTAAGAGGCTTAAGGCCAGCGCTATTTCTTTAACGGATGTTTGCACTTCGTTTTGTGTGCGTTTGTCTTAAAACCTGGAGTTTGCCCTTTTTTTATTTTAACTTGAGAAACAATTTGTCGGAAGTTTATTCTGGGAGGACCATTTAAGCCTGAACTCTATTAAGATCCTAATTTGATTCCCTTGTAACCAAAATCCAGGAACATGAGATTGAAATCGCTTTTGTGAAGCGAATATTAAACTCGATTCTAACAATACTTATACGCCTTTATGTGCAGGCAAAAAAGTCGTTTGGTACTTATGTTAAAATTGTCTACTGTCAAAAGGGGTTTTCTCTCGACCGAGCTCTGCAGACAAGGAAAAAAACACCCGAAAATATGAGGAAAAACTAAGGAAAACCCTTGAAAAGGGAAGTTTTCGTGGTCAAAATAGGAAGGTGAGCCTAAAACCTGATGAAAAGAAGTTTCTCGGTCGAAAAGCGAGGAAAACTCTAAAAATTAGGCTAAAAAAGGGTTTTCTACGTTGAAAAGCCGAGGGATTTTAAAATATTGTGGAACAAAATAATATCAGGTTTCAACTTTCCAACATTTTTACCCTTCACAATCACCCTCTTATTTTTAGTTAAATCCTGGCCTACGTACTTTTCTTTGATTTTTATATAATAACCTTTCCGGTGAAACTTTAATCAATCGTGCATGACGTAAAGCCCCTGAGAGAAAAATTGAGAAAAAAA
Organism: Orius insidiosus; assembly: GCA_014119065.1. Classification (NCBI taxonomy): domain Eukaryota; kingdom Metazoa; phylum Arthropoda; class Insecta; order Hemiptera; family Anthocoridae; genus Orius; species Orius insidiosus. Next base: position 55,131 of record JACGAQ010001384.1, on the reverse strand, counting down.
ATGGAATAAAATAAAAACCACTAACAACCTCTATCCGCTTTGTCAGAGGAAAACAGAAAAGTGAGAACATGAGTTTTTACATTTCCCAGGGTATCGTAATAATAATACTTCGGATTATAATCAACGGATCGTAAATTACCGAAAAGGTTGTATTTTCGTCCTGTTATGTTTTTCTTGTTTTCCCTCTCTCGGAGGGCAACTAAGCGAATTATCTACAGTTCGACTAAAAGGATTTCCCCGAGTGCCATCGCCCGACTAAATGGATCACTCTCACAAATGGTACTATATTCTAAACTGTTCGTTTATTCATTATATTTTGAAAAAATCAAGCAAGAACTTGAAGAAGCAGAAATGATTTTTTTGGGCCACTCGAGGTCTCCATGTGAGTAAAACATTGATTTTAGGGCTTTAAATTTTCTCTGTAAAACATGCCATGAGATAAGGGCTTTTTCCTTTCTACGTCTCGACTTTGTGGGAACCAACAGCAATCCCAGATAAACCTAATTTCAAGTTATCCTTTTTTCCAAATCTTTGATGTTCACTTTAAAATTTAAAAAGTCAAAAGTTTTTAAAACTTTGAAAATCTTTGCAAATCGGCATCTAAAACTTTTTCGGTAACAATAATGAACCACGGGGAATCTTTCATCCAAGTTTTCATGATAAACTTCAAAATTGTTCTACAGAACTTCCAGATAATTTATGTGAGCTTCAGAGATCGTGTCAATATCCAAAAGGTAAGTGAATTAATTTTTTATTCGAAAGGTTTGATTAATAAAGTCCTTTTAAATTTAACCTTTTCTGTGCGGTATACAAAAAAAAAAGTCTTTAAAGAAAGTAATGAAAATGGGAGGGGTCTCTCATTAATAGGGGCGGGTACTTACCTCTCTATAGGTACCACTAATAAACTCAAGGTAAAGCAACTTTCTCATCAAGTAGGGCTTAAAAATCCAAGGCTTGTTCTTTAAAGCTTTTTCGCTCGGAAGACAATACTCAAACGTCGGGTTCGAAGATGCCTTTGAAAATGAAAGATTTTCCCCTTTTTGTCCATCGACTTACTCTCTTTGTAAGGCTTTATTCGAGTTTATTTCTTTTATCTTCTTCTATTTTGGCTTATTTTCACAATATTCCTAATTTTGCTAGTATGGAAACATTTTTATTCAGATTGAGCAAGAAACCACCTTTTTACTCGTTTTCGGTGGTCCCTCCCCCTTTTTATGAAATTTTGAAACTCCTTAGAGGGAAACCTCTCTTTTGTGCCGTCTTCTAAATTCTTCACTAAATTGTCCTTTTATTTATTAAAAGTTATCGAAAGAAAGAACAAAGTAGGGCGGAATTTGGGGTTTTCTCCCCCGTTCCGTGTGCCCGGCCGGAGGAAGACTTTCATTTTTTTACCTTCATACTGATATTTTTATTTTCGATATTAGGAATGAAAAGCTGTTACGTTGCCCTACTTACGAAAAAGTGGTGTTTTTGGACAAAAGACAGGAAAAACACCGAAAAATGGGTGTTAAGTCAAAAGACAGGAGAAAACACCGAAAAAGTGGTGTTTTTAGACAAAAGACAGAAAAACACCGAAAAATGGGTGTTTAGTCAAAAGACAGGAGAAAACACCGAAAAAGTGGTGTTTTTAGACAAAAGACAGGAAAAACACCGAAAAATGGGTGTTTGGTCAAAAGACAGGAGAAAACACTGAAAAAGGGGTGTTTTTAGACAAAAGACAGGAAAAACACCGAAAAAGTGGTGTTTTTAGACAAAAGACAGGAAAAACACCGAAAAATGGGTGTTTAGTCAAAAGACAGGAGAAAACACCGAAAAAGTGGTGTTTTTTGACAAAAGACAGGAAAAACACCGAAAAATGTGTGTTTGGTCAAAAGACAGGAGAAAACAGTTTTTAGACAAAAGACAGGAAAAACACCGAAAAATGGGTGTTTAGTCAAAAGACAGGAGAAAACACTGAAAAAGGGGTGTTTTTAGACAAAAGACAGGAGAAAACACCGAAAAAGTGGTGTTTTTAGACAAAAGACAGGAAAAACACCGAAAAATGGGTGTTTAGTCAAAAGACAGGAGAAAACACCGAAATATTCTTTTTTTTAAGTTCCCGTCGGGGCCAGCTTCAGACTTAAAAGATTTTCCGCCATTTTTTAGAAATTCAAAAATCGCCTTTGTTATGTACATTCTTGTTCACCGACAAAGGAAGATAGTGTAAAAGTTTGGTGAAAATCGGTTGGAATCTGTGGCCGTAAAGTGTTCCGGAAAAAAATGCTACAGACGGACGGCGCGGCCGGCACCACAGACAAAGTTGAGATCGGTAAAGATCAATATTCGATTTGACCTCCGGGGTCTGGAGTTTCTGTTTGAAGAAACCCCATTTTTACCGGTATTTTTGGAATTTTTCTCACCCAGCCAAGAAACGACTTTTTGAGATCTCCCAGTGTTTTTCTCGGTCCAAAGACGGCCAAGTTGTGCATTTTCGGCATTTCCTCAAATAATCCTCAAGTTCACCTCTAGCGGAAGGAATGCGCCGCTCTCTCAATCGAACTTTAATTTCGTAATATCTTGTAAATACGCCATTGAAACTAGTTGCACAACTAAGGCACGTGGCGTTTTTTCCCCCTTCTCTTATTTGTTCGCTTTTTTTAATACCTATTGGCGTGTTTTGAATTTTGAGCTGTAAAGGGCAGCGGTAACATGTTTTATTGAGATTGAGAAATAGAATGTTTATTATAAAGCAAAGCTGCTTACTGGATGAATAAATTAATTTTAGAATTAACACCTTTCATTGGTGAGGTGTAGGATCAGAATTTTGATGTGAACATAATTTGACACATTTCTCGCATCTGTTGCTCACTATAAACAGCTTCTCGTGTAATTTAACCCTAAAGAGAGGTCAGGGGGGGAGATGACATGTACGGCTTGAGGCGGGGGTGAAATTAAAGAAGCGCCTCATCCTCCTTCAACCAGTAAATTAAACGGAAGGTTGAGGCTCGCGTGGTGAGCGGGGGACGAGGGAATTTTGCGAGGGCGCCAACCGTACTCCCTTTTTCGAGAAAGCTGCACGTGTATACAACCCGGGCGCATGCTCACTCGTTTAATCAATACCCCACTTTCAGTAAACAGTAAACCCAGTGCACATCAAGATCTCAAAAAGCTGTCCTCTGATCAAAAACAAATTAAAAACAATAAAAACAATCTCAAAAAATTTATCCCAAAAACCTCTTAGGTATCGAATTTTTACTTCTGCACTTATTCTTATTCTTTATGCACTTTGCCTGTGAGGTTTCCGCTTGTTACGTAAAATGGGGACAAACAAATCGCATAACCACATGCAACAATTTACCCCATCATAACTTCTATCAATTTTTCCCCTTTTCATTAAAAAGTAAGTAGAAAAAAAGAACATTTCGCCTTTTTTTAAACGCTCTACATGGCTTCCATTTACCCGCATCGCTTCTTTTATACTGCAAATTGATCGGATAAATCGTACGTCGTAAAAAGACTTTCAAATGTGTTAAAAGGCTTTAGCATGCGCAATTTAAAGTCTTTCTTTTTTCAAACTAAAAATGGGACGCAAATTTAACCTGAAAATTCGATCGAAAGTCAGCTTTTATGAGTTTATGACCCTTGGATGAACCCTCAGGTTATGGGTGAACCTTGAATATTTTATGATCCAATATTCTAGTGGTTTTTTACAGCGAAAAAGACTAAGTTATAAAAATTTAATCAAATTTTAATTTAAATTCTAGTTTTTATAAAATATGAAATATCTAGGAACGCTGCAGTTCTCCACCCCGCCAGAATAACCCGATAGTCCGGGAGCTAGGTCAATTTCCACCTCATAATTTTAAAATCATTTTTTTTGGCTCCCATAATTTTGGAATTTTAAAAATTGAGGGTCTGCGATAGCTCAAAAACTATTGGTCTTAGCGAAAATAAAAAAGATTCAGTTGTTAATAGGTAAAAGTTAAAAGATTCTAATAAAATTGTTATTGTTTTTTAGCTTTTTAACATAATTTACCCCAAATTCTTAAAATTTGATAAATTTCTGGAAAATGATTTTTAGCTTCCTTAAAGAAGATATTTTGTAATTGGGGTAAATCATGTGTAAAAATTAATAAACAATTTTAATTAAAAGCCATAAACTTTCAAAGGAATTTCTAGAATTTATTAATATGAATATTTTCATATGAAAGCGCCCAACTCAGGTTTCTAGCAACAAAAAAAAAAAGTTTTACTCAAATAGGACAGGCATTTGACGTCCTATCTCCCCTCTGAAAACTTCCCATTGAAAAACAAACCTGAAAATTTCGAAAATTTTCAACCGAAAAATCAGGGGTTTGTTTTTAATCTCCAATAACCGTAATCAGAATATAAAGGGGGCCATTTAAAACAAGCTGCCCAAGACTTATTCTCATTACAACCGAAATCCTTGGGGGTTAATAAATGTTAACTTCTAAATTACTCTATAAGCTACAGAAGGTAATAACTTTATGCAAATGGAGATGAATTAAGCCTACGTTTATGACACAGTTTGCTAAGTTATAAAAAAGTTTTTTCGTGACCTTTTGAATACAAGGCTTTTAGATTATGAGATTAAACATGCAATTATATTGGCATATATTTTACCTCCTCCCTTTTGTTGCTAAACCCATTTTGCAAAAAAATTCGATTATTTAGCATTTTTAACAGATCAAAAGTTTAAAAAGAATAAAAATCGATTTTAAGTTATCGAGTTACAAAAGGTTCACAAGGATCACTTAAGAGAAGTCGTCTCGGATGTCTTTTACTTTTACGCTTTGTTTCATTTTATTCCCTTCCTCTACTAAAATTTCAATTAACCAAGTTGATCTATAGTAACTTCTCTGGATGCGGAAACCTCACAGATAGAACAATAAAATGTTTTTTCTAATTAAAACTTTTAGGATGAGGTCAGATATTTAAAAAAGATTGCTGAGAAGAAAAGGGACAGGATGTAAAAAGAAGTATAAAGAAGGATCTAAAAGAAGATATAAAATTTTAAGTACTGTGGTTTAGATGTTTTGGTTGTGGATTTAATTAGTTTTTTTTAGGATGCATTCGATAGGACTTCATTCAGCGCTTGCTATAAAAAGGCAAAGGAAGAGAAGGGATGAGCAGAAAAGGGCGAAGGAGCGTAGATTCAGTTCGCAGTCGACGGAATCCGGTTTGGGTGAATCGAGATCGTCATGCGGAAGCCCGAGAAACAGTGTGGGAAGTTTGGACAGAAAAAGGAGTCGAAGGGGTTACAGGAAACCGAAGACGACGGACAGCGAAAAAGTCGTGTCAAGCGTCGGTATGCTTCATATCGGCATCGTCTTTCTCGTTTTGGGCCTTTTCCTTTTAGGTTCAGGCCTCATACCCGATGATATGGATAATTGGACGAAAGACTACCATTGGTTCAACGAGCTCTTCGTTTCAGGCCTTGGCGCCATCATCCTCGGCGTATTTTTCATCGTTTTGAATAAAATAATCGCGAAGAAAGAAGAAGACGATTTAGCGGAGTACGTACAGAGGCAGCTCACCAGATCTAGATCCGGACACCGTCTCATCCGCGACGTCGAAACCGGCTGTCTGACCACAAAAGGCGAATCGAAGAACCGCGAAGAGCAACTTCTCGAGGCCGACTTGAACAGTATAACGCCCGTTCATTTTTCGCCCACTCTTAAATCACCTCCGGCGCTCTCTGTCTCCACGCCGAGATCCGATCTTGAGAGAATCCTTGAAGAGGAGATTTCGGAAAAAGGTGAAGAAGACATTCTTGACAGGTTCGCTAGGGAAAATGTTATTAACATGAGCTACTCTCCAAGCCCTGAAGGGAAAGAAGGACGGGAACTGATAACAGCGAGATATTACGACAACCTTGAATTCTATGAAAAATGAAGTCTTCATCTTGTCAATATAAGGAAAAATCCTCCAAATTTTGGATTGAAGTTCATGCAAGCTTATATTATTTAGCGTTTAACATCAAACTTCCAAAATTGTAAATTACCGTGGATTGCACACCTTTTAAAAGTACCTTTCTCTTTCTAATCCTTCAGTATTTCACTTTTACCTCACTCTAGCCTGTACAAAAAAAAATTTAGGTATATTTTTTTATAAAACATAGCTTAAATTATTGATTTGGTCCAATTTCAAAATATCTGCTAGCTTGCGGACGGAATCGTTGCTATTTATCCACGAAAAGAACAACGCTTACGACATATCAGAAAATGAACCGTTGTCCCTATGTGATACATACAAACGGAAAAGTGTGACGTAAAATGAAAGAAATATTGATGTAATACTGCTTCTTTTAGCTTAGATTTTCATATTTTGCTTACAATTTCTAGCCGTAGACTCCGACCATAATATCAAAACTTAAAAGAAAAAGGTTTAAAATGGAGACTGGGTCCAATATGTAAGAAAAAATTCAATGGTAACTCAAGTCTGGATCGATTTATTCGTTCTAGTCTTTTTATCTTTTATGCTCAATTCTATCGATTAAAAATTTGCCATGGGTTTGTATCAGTCCACTAAATTTTCCATGAAAATTATGTACTACCGAAAAACTTTATTTAATACACCGTCTAAAAGGCTGTGTTTTCTTTAAAAAATTGTCAATTACAATTTTGGTTGCTGTGGACTGCGTGAAGATGAGTTGCGTATTCATATTCATAAATATGAATCCTAAATCTTAAACTAATAGATAAGAATACATTCATAAAAGATATAAATTTTTTATCGAATTTTAATAAAATTAAAATACTTCACTCATATTCGTGAAATTAATTTTAAAAGTTATGAATATCCAGAAATTTATAAAATATTTTTATGATTTTGCAGACATTCATAATTCATAAATTATTTTATGAAATTGTTGACTTTTTTTTCTTTAACTTTCGAGTAAATTACGTTAATTTTATTAAAATTTGTAAAAATTATGAATTTCTAGATTATGTAGTTTATGATTATATTCATATACGAATATGAATACGATTGAACTCTGGTGTGAAGTAAAGAGAGAAAAATGATGGATTTTCAGGCGTTACTAAAGTTTAGAAATCTTTTAAATCTTTATAACTATCTTTGAGCATTCATTTTAGATTTCATTATGTAAATATACTTATCAAAATATTGCCTTTAATCGTAAGCTATTAACAATCATATGATATTAAAAAAATACTCTACGGGAATCTTAATGTAAGCTATCTTTAAAAAAAATATTGGTGTTTTTTTTCTTGAAGCACAAAAAAGATGACTTTGGTTTTATTATTTTGGTCTTTCATATGTGATATTGTATTGCTTCATGCTATACTTCTGCTTACCCATCAAAAGACTGATGTTGTCTTACTTTAGCGGTTTTTTTTTCTTCTCTCTAATTAAGAATCTAGGTTAATGGCTATAAATGTCATGTTTGTAAATATATTTTGGTGGTTGTTTATGCATACCGGAAATTGTTTTTAGTTAATTTTGTTCTGTTATGTTTTTTCATATTCTTGCGATGCACATTAAGTTAGTTTTGTACAGTTTTTTATATTCTAAAGTCATTAAAAAATATAAGTTACTATCGAATTGCGTTTTTATTTCCTAAACCTAAAAAAAATTTTTTGTCTTCAAGTTTTATTGCGTTTATTGTCCGCAAAGTACGATTTTTAATATCAAATTTGAACCAATAATGAGAAAGAAATGACCACCAGTTTCGGCCTAAAAAGCCTATTCAGGATTTTCCTGAACTGCTGAGGTAGGGCATTGTCAAAAAAAAATTCTCATAAATTGACAGGTTCGGTAGATTTGAGCTCCATGCATGGTAAGCCTGCTGAGAACATCAAGAGCCTATAAAACATTTGAAATTCATTCTTCCGAACGTCTAAAGTTTCAAGTTTTTATATAAATTTTATTAGGTCAGATCGTACATGTCAGTCACCTTTTCATATGAAAAATCCTGAGGTTGACAGGTGATGAAGTGTGAAGACGCTTTTGAATAGTCAAGAGTTGAAATTGAAAAATCAATATTTTATTGTAGACGAGGCAGCGATGATCGGAGCAATGCCTGCGGTGGCGGTTCGCCACGAGCGTAGGCGACAGGAAAAAAGGACGAAGAGGCCCAGTCTACTTTATTTGCAGTCACCGCATAGCAGATCTGCGACGCCGAGTCCACTCCAAAGTCCTCCCGCAAATCAGACTTTTCCACCTGAACTATACGTCTGCGGAAAGGTAGTTTTTATATCATCTTTTTTTTAACCTAAAAGTTTTATAGGTTTCGGTCCTTCACATCGTGGTGGTTTCGTTGCTGCTGGGCGCAGTTCTTTTGATCGTCGGTTTGTTCCAGCTTAAACCTGGAGCTGACGCATCTCAACACAGGTAAAAATTAGCTTCCATTTCCCGGAAAAGCTTTAGACCATTTGTGGGCAACATGCAGCCTTTTGTCCTGCCCGAGAATTAATGATCCATATGATTCCTCCCATTTTCTGGGGTTCATTTAAAGTGATTTTCGCTCTCTTGATGCCCACAACTGCCTTAGACCGTAAAAATAAGTAGCTAAAACTCTTTGATTTGATGGAATTGATGTTTGGCCACTGTGTGATGTTCTTGTTGTTCTAGATATGTCCTCCTGGGAAGCGGGGGTTTCCTTCTAACAGTCGGCGTAATCCTCGCTATAGTAAGGTGCTGCCTCCTTCCCTGGAAACAGCGGCACGAGCTAGACGTGGAAGCGAGCAATGTACCACTAAGACGGGAAAGCATAGCACAATCGAAACGAGAAAGCATAGCAGGTCACGGCCGTGCCAGCATATCCGAATCCGAACAGAACGTCCGACTTCATAACGACCAGACTAAAGAAACAAGACCTGCTTAAAAAAACAAAAATCACAACTCGTGTACTCTTTACTTGGGCACTTCGTGATGAAATAAGTGCAATTTCGATTTTTTTCATTTTTTTTTTCTCGCTAAATGTGCCAACGACAGCTTCGTTCGATTAACAAAAGGAATTGATGTCGCTTCTTTTGAAAAAACATGATTTTGACCGTCAAAATTATTGTTTTCGCTGGAATAAAAAAAATGCTGTGAACAAATCGGAATTCTCTGTTTAGGGAGAGACTTTTTGGCGAAATCCCATTGAAAAGAATTTACGGTTCGTTTGACAGCAAAAAGTTACGTCCGTCATTTTGCCATTTTGGTTATTATTATAAAAGATATTTTATTAAAAAAATTTATTGTAAATGTCAAGAAAGCGCTTTTATAAAAGACATTTTTACCTAAAATTTGTTATTTATTGTATGTACTTTAAACTACGTTACAATAATTTTTTTTAAAGACTTATTTTATAAAAGGTCTTAAATTGTTTTTTTAGTATTTAATGTTTGTTAAAATCAGAGTTGGGCGCATTCACACTCATGAATATTCATATTTAATCAATATTAATTACTAATGAGGATGAATGTATTCATAATAAAAAATAGGTAGATTTCGAAGAAAAGAAATTTACCTAAAATCTTAAATTTTCAGAAATTCATCATATTCCTGAATGTGAATACGTTCAACTCTGATTAATTTTTTTTTCACACTGAGCGGTATGAATTGAGAAATATATTTAATAAAAAAAATTATAAATTTAAAAGTTTTTCAATATATAAAATATTATATAATTAACTTATATTATGATTATGCAAAAACGGAATCTGATTTGGTGTTCTCTTTGTGAGAATTTGTTTTAAAAAAATTAAAAGAAGCTAACTATAGTTACTTAAATATTTAAAAAAAAAGCTTAGATAAAAAATAGGCCAGAGTGCCAAAATGCTGAAAATATTAATAATCAAAAAATATATATTAGCAAAAAATGCACACTTAGATTGAAAATATAAAAACACAAAGTTTTATGTTAAGCAAAGTCCATTACACAAAGTGTAAAAGAGAAAAAGATGTTTTTTGCACAAAGACCAAAGAAAAGTTTGGATTAAAACAGTAGATTTATAACATTTCAGCCTTTCCAGTCATCTAACTGTGATATTTCTTACTAACTTTATCTAAGACTAAAAAAAAAAATTTGTTTGATATTTTATCACAAAATATTATAGAGCTTTAAGACAAACTTATTCCTTAATAATAATCTTATTGGTCGTAAATATGGGCCATTTTTTAAACTATTGAGTTGTTGAGGGGTTATGGTTGGGTATTTTTACTTCATTTTTTAAAAACATTCCTTGGTACATAAAGGTGCCGAATTTCATTTTTCCCCTGATGTTAATGCTCCAAAAACGTGAAAATATAGTGAGCTTTCTTTTGCATAAGGCAATTTTGTTCGTTCCTCTTCCTTATATTGTTCCTTATTTATCTCTGAATTGCTTCCCGAATGAACAAAAAGCCGTTTTTTAAGCATTTTTATTATCGGAAAGCTCAAAAGTTGTAAAAAAAAACCTGATATAAAAATCATATCATTTTGAGAACCAATCGGTAGCTTTTTTACGCAGAACTCAATAGAATTCGTTGCCCCTCTCTCCGCCCCATTTTTCTGACGTCAGGGTGTCTCACTCAGGTTACCTCAAGAATAGATTTTTTAGTGAAATGAAAGAAAAATGGGGGGTTTTTAGGTTAAAATCCTTTGATTTTCTATGATTTAATCTGTTATTCGTCTGCACTTTAAAGTCTATGATAGTTAAATGTTAAAAAAATGTATATTACACCTCCATATTGTTGGAAAATGTAAGAAACCATAAAAAATATGGTTGTGGGTGTTTATTTAAAAGGAGTGAATATATTGAAAATATTATGTAAAAAAAATATTTGAAATAAAAAAGGCTTTCCATAGAATTTCCCTTATTTACCCATTTCATGTAATAAGAAAATTGTTCAAAATTGACTTCTAAGATTCCAGCAAAAAAGGCGATTGATAAAAGGAAAAAGTTGTTTAATTTCATGATTCCTTATTTTCAATCGTAAAGAAGTTTACCTTATGTGAGATTTTTGTTTGAGAATCTTTTAAAGACAAAGGCGAAATAAATTGCCTAATTTGAATTTCTCCGGGGTAAAAATACGTATGACATTGTGATTAGCTCCATTTATTTTTATGGCAAATAGTGAGCAATAATCGTGGAAAACGCTTAAAATTTATGTGGTGCTGGGATTCCCAAACTTATTGGCAAGAAGACCCAATTTTGTTGTTTGAAAACCTTTAGAATTTTGATAGGTATGTGGCTAATTTTTACGAGACAAATCAATGGTTTTTTCTGAGCACAAAAGTTTATTAAACAAAAATTTTGAATAAAAACACTTATCTCATTGAACGCCCTTAAATTTGGGGGGAAAACCCGTCAAATTACCCGAAAAAAAAAACTCCCTAATGGGCTTTCTTCGAAAATTCTTTAAGAATAGGGGTTCTCTGTCTATACAGGGTGTCCGGAAACACATGGCAAGCGTCTGGGAGAGCGTTAAAAAGTGGTTTTACGAAAAAAAGTTAAATGTAAACCCCCCTTAATTTAAATCAAAGAATTTGATGGTGTAGTTTAAAATCCGCCTGGATATACAGGGTGTCCCAGACACAACCTAACTTCGTTATTTCAAATGAGAACCCCTATTTTTATTTCAGATTCGTAATCTACGCAAAATTTCAAGTAGATTTGAGTACTCATATGACAATTTTGGACAACTTTTAAAAAATGTCAAATTTAGCGTTTTTTGCGCTAAAATCCGTTAAAATTGACCTAGGAGACTCGTTTTTTTTTAATTCCACTTATTTTTTCCCGAAGAATCCAACTGTCTCAAATTTGAGCATCTTCGCATTCTGCATCACGAGATTTCGTCGCTAATGGCCTTTTTTCAAGTTTAACCCAAATTTAGTTCAAATGAAATTAGCACTTGTTGAAAGGAATTTTTCTTTCGGACCACAAATTTTGAAAGAGCTACAGCGTCTTTGTGTTTATGCATCAAAAAAAATTCCGTCAACAAATCGCTAATTTCCATTTTTGAAGTATGGAATTTGGAGTTAAACTTGAAAAAAGGCCATTAGCGACGAAATCTCGTGATGCAGAATGCGAAGATGCTCAAATTTGAGACAGTTGGATTCTTCGGGAAAAAATAAGTGGAATTAAAAAAAAACGAGTCTCCTAGGTCAATTTTAACGGATTTTAGCGCAAAAAACGCTAAATTTTGACATTTTTTAAAAGTTGTCCAAAATCGTCATATGAGTACTCAAATCTACTTGAAATTTTGCGTAGATTACGAATCTGAAATAAAAAATAGGGGTTCTCATTTGAAATAACGAAGTTAGGTTGTGTCTGGGACACCCTGTATATCCAGGCGGATTTTAAACTACACCATCAAATTCTTTGATTTAAATTAAGGGGGGTTTACATTTAACTTTTTTCGTAAAACCACTTTTTAACGCTCTCCCAGACGCTTGCCATGTGTTTCCGGACACCCTGTATAGAGGAAAACTCCTGAAACTCGTGTAAAAATATAGTTTCTATGTCAAAAAACCGAGGAAAAATTCTGAAAATGGAATTTCTTTGTGAAAACCCAGAAACACTGCCGAAAATCTCAGGACTTATGAGCATTTTTCGTTGAACTTTCCCGTAACCCTGTCAAACCGCCAAAGAAATGGTATAAAAATGCAGATTTTCTGAGTAAATCCTGGCTCCATTTTTGAGGAATCAAAGAAGTAAACTTTCTCAAGACATGACGCGAAAAGACCTTTATGAAAGTGGTCAAACTTATTATTTTTGAAGGGTCAGACCTCAATTTTTAAAATAGGAAAAGCTATTTATTTTTAAATTCAAGGGATATCGCCGACCGTGAAATTGCACTCAGAGTTAAATTATTACGCCTACATACTGTTGGAAAAAGTAGTTTTAAAAAAATATGGTTATGGGTGTTTAAAAGGAGATTTCAGCTAAAAAGTCTACAAATAAAAGGAAAAGTAGTTTAATTTCATGATTCCTTTTTTTTTTTTTTTTTTTTTTTTTTTACCTTATGTGACTTTTGTTTGAGAACGTTGTTTTAAAAACGAAGGCGTAAGAAATTGCCCAATTCAAATTTCTCTGAGATAAATTATGTAAAAATGGGAATGAATTGTGATTAGCTTTATTTATTTCCGTTTATATAATTTTATGTTTGGCAAATATTGAGGAATAATCGTGGAAAACATTTAAAATTTATGTGGTGCAGGAATTGCCAAACTTTTTAGCAAGCAGACCCTTAGACCCCATTTTCCTTGTTTGAACACCAATAGAATTTAGATATGTGGCTAATTTTTTCGGGACAAATCAATGGTGGTTTGTTTTTTTTTTCCACCCAAAAAAACCAGGGAAAATTCTGAAAATCCAGTAAAAATGGGATTTCGCTGTCAAAAAACCGAGAAAAACTGCCAAAAATTCTGTGAAAAAGTGGTTGCTGGTGAAAAGGCCCAGACTTGAATACACAAAAACGTGGGAAATATTTTGTTTTTTGAAACTTAACAACTTAACATAAACATATAATCGCTTTTTTTCCTGGTTTCCTTTTTCTTTTTCCAATGTTTTGTCAACAAGCAAAACTTAAAAAACCGGATTATCCATTTTTTCCTCCATTTTTGGGGACTCTAAGAAGTAAGATTTGCTCAAGACATGCGAAAAGACCTTCATGAAAGTGGTCAAACTTATTATTTTCGAAGGGTCAGACCTCAATTTTTAATAGGAAACACTATTTAATTTTAAATATAAGGCATATCGCCGACCGTGAAGTTGCACATCCAAAATACAATCTAATCTCCGTCTCCAGCGATTAGCGATCATTCTAAGGACAAAAATTCGACCTCGAACAGCAAACAAAAAAAGGCGTCCTTCAGTAATTTTCTCTAATAACCTAAAGGATCGTTGAAGAAATCCCCTCTTCTACTAGTTGGCGACCATGACTCTTTTTTCGAGCGTTTTACCCACTTTAGGATTTGCCTTCAAATGTCGCTTTTCGGTTGATCCCAAAAATTTCCCACCCCTGAAAATGGTTCTCGAGAGAAATTTTCCCCTTTTCGAATGACAGCCTGTTGACAACACTGCTGTTCAGTGGACGTGTGGAAAAATCTCCCGTTTTTATTTCACAATTTTATTTCTCGGTTTTCGGCTATGACTAGAGACCGTCGAAATTGAAAGTTAAGTGAATATTTTTAAAGTGTTTAGAATTAGTTTCGGGTGTGGACAACGAATGGCTGCCAAAGAAGGTATAACGTCAGAACTTCAAGAGGAGGTAACGCAAACTTCTTGATTATTTTGTATTCATTTATCTTCCTGTAGAGAATATCTCCACATATTTCTCCTTCTGTGGATACCCCTCCGTCGAATTCTGCCATTGAAAGAGTCCAATTTACAATGGAAGGTACAGAAAGAGGACCGCCTCCAACATATGAAGAAGCCATGAATCCAGCTTGTAAGTATATTGCTATATTGAAGGTGACCATACAGCTGTACAGCAGTCTTTGGGTCTCTTAGAGATGCTATCCTCTCAAAAAGTTGATACCTGCAGAATAAAGTGAGCGAAAAGTGTTATAAAGGCTGTTAAACATTTGGATGTTGCCAGATCTTAAAATCGAGGAAAACTGTGAAAAACAATTTGGTTATCGCAGAAGTGCTTTAGCGATTACCACCCTATTCAACAAGTTTTAGGTCATTTTCCTTGATTTTATCGCCTAAAAACCGCCGTTGTATTATTAAGTGTTCACAACGATTTTTGGGTCGTTTTCCTTGATTTTCTGGTCGCGGTTTCTATACCACAGGAAAAACCCACTTGTCCATAGCATCCTTTTTTAATTTTGTTTGATTACTGTAAAAGTACAAGAGGATCTTTAATTTATTTATTTTTCAGCTGCTCCACCTCCTACTTACGAATCTGTAATCGGAAGAGTTCGTGAAGTCCATAAAGAATCGTCAGGAACGATCGATTTTGTCAAAAAACTAATCCTTTTACTTGCCGGAACACGTAAGACTAATTATGCATAATTATGAACCAGAGTTGGGCGTATTCATATTTATGAATATGTGTTATTCATATAACAAAATCCAGAAATTCAAATAGTATTAATAAATCAAATGAATTATGAATTCGTTCGAAATGTATGAATTTCTAGATTTTATGACTATGAATGTATTCATATTAATTTGATTTATGAATTCATATTCTTATGCAGACTTTTTTTAAAACTTTTTAGTTGGCTGTACAATCGGACTTGGAGTAACGATAGTCATCCCATTGGCCATGTTTATTATTGGAAGTAATTATTTATATGAATGCCCAGCAAATCCACACATTCCGTTATATTTACTAGTAGGAGGTATTTATTTATTTAATTTTATAATCAATCATTATCACTATTTTTAGGCCTAATTGGAATTTTTAAACAAATATTCCATATTTATTATCGGTTCAAATACGGTCAGCGTCCTAGAGATGAAGAAAGCGAAGAAAAACAGTCGTCGTTACAGTCCCTCCTCAATTGCTTCCTTATCGCATGGTTTATTCTTGGTAATTTCTCAACATAATCTTCATTATAAATATTTATTTTTGTATTTCAGGATCTTATTGGGTCTACAAAGAATATCAGCCCAACTACGATATAAACAGCGGTGATTATTACTGTAACAAAACCGTTTATCTTTTCTCATTTTGGCAGATAACATTCGTTTATATAATGTTGGGTCTTACTTCATTATGCTTATGTTCTGTTAGCTTTTGTTTAGTCGCGTTTGCCCGACGCCATATCAGAGTTTCAAGTCCAGACAGGGAATCTCAAGCATAAACAATAAATGACTGAAAACTCTTCAATAAAAATACGAAACAGTATGCGTTGGACAATAAAAAAAAAAGGCTGTTACTAATTTGACTTAAGTGATAATTTTTTTTCTTTAACAAGACATATTTTCTTATTTAGGAACGCTAGATTTAGAATTCCCAAAATAGCGCAATACGGAAGTTATTTGGCAAAATTTCAAAGATAAATTCAATTGTACAGTGATGGAATTTTGATTAGAAGTTAAGTGTTATGTAAATATTCTCCATGTTCACAATGCTTCCATCGATTTGCTAGTCCCACTAAGTCAACGCTTTTTTTTTCCTCTGATGTGATAAATGCAGATCTTCAAAGTACATTTTTTGCACAAGAGCTTTTAATTAATTTTTTGAAGAGCGTCAATTATCTGGAAATGTACTCCCTTATGTTCTACATGAGTTTATACAAAATATATATTTTTTAATTAAATTTGAAGTTTAATAATCTGATTAATTGACGTTCAGTACACTTTTCATTTTTTACATTTTCCCTTTTCAAATTTATAAAAAAAATTATTTTTTGTACCAAAGGACTTTAGTCATTTTTTTTTCATCATTTTATTGTGTTCAGTTTTTATTTGTTATTATTGTGGCTTGTATGAGCTAAAATGTGCCAATTTTCCCCCATCTCTTTCTTGGTGCTATGATGCAGATTATGTTATTTTTAAATTTAAAAATCGCTTTGGAAGTTATTCATTTTTATTTTTAGCAGGTTCAAAATTGATAATTTTTATTTTTTATTTTTTATTTAATAAATAAACACAAGAAAGAATGAAATGTCTTTTTGTTACATTAACTAGTGACTAGTTTGATCTGGTTTTCTAGGAGATGATTTACTGATAAAGGTGAAGGACGTTCTTAATCTGTGTTAAGGACTACAGATGGGCGATATATATATATATATATAGGTGCCGATATATCGGTCTTTTGATATATATCGGAGGTTCCGATATATCATTTGATATATCGGTTTTTTCCCGATAGGTATATCGGTTTTTTCCCGATACTCGTATGTATAATATATCGGATGATTTTTTAAATACCTTTGACCGTCCGTTTCACGTCAATTTGGGTCAAAAATCACTACTTTATTTGGAATATAAATGCATATTTTGAACGATAGTGCATTATTATGCATGAACGCAAATATTAAAAAAAAGTCGAATGCGACATTTTTGACCAAAAATCGCCTTTTTTATGGCATTTTTGACCAAAAATCGCCTTTATAGGCAGCCTTTTTAAGGGCATTTTTGGCCAAAAATCGCCTTTTTTAAAGGTGTTTTTGACCAAAAACCGCCTTTTTAAGGTAGCCTTTTTTAAAAGGCATTTTTGACCAAAAATCGCCTTTTTAAGTCAGCATTTCTTAAGGCATTTTTGGCCAAAAATCACCTTTTTTAAGGCATTTTTGGCCAAAAATCACCTTTGTAAGGCATTTTTGGCCAAAAATCACCTTTGTAAGGCAGCCTTTTTTCTAAGGCGTTTTTGACCAAAAATCGCTTTTTTAAGGCAGCCATTTTTTTAAGGCGTTTTTGACCAAAAATCGCTTTTTTAAGGCAGCCTTTTTTTAAAGGCGTTTTTGACCAAAAATCGCCTTTTTTAAAAGGAATTTTTGACCAAAAATCGCCTTTTTTAAAAGGAATTTTTCACCAAAAATCGCCTTTTTTAAAAGGAATTTTTCACCAAAAATCGCCTTTTTTAAAGGAATTTTTGACCAAAAATCGCCTTTTTCAAAGGCATTTTTCACAGTTTTTTTAGCGCATCAAAGTCCAATAATAAGGAAGTCGAAATTTTGCTTGGCGGGGCGGAACGCTGCCCCGTTCCTAGATAAAACTTTTCTCCGATATATCGATATTTTTCTTCCGATATATCAGTGCCACCGATATATTTGTTCCGACATATCGGTCGACCGATATATCGATATATTTTTTACATATCGCCCATCCCTATTAAGGACTATAAATACTAAAATTCTATAGAATCTTCAGTCTATTTTGAAAATTCATCATTTCCTGCCCTAGAACAGTCAAACTATGAGAACCTTCGAAAATTCCCCTAGTCACCCTAGGTATTTGGAGATTACACATTTTTACAATTTCTAATACCCCAACAGGCACAAAAAATACAATAGGCACTATTTTGTGCAGTTTAGGCACATTTATAATGGCTTAAATGGAAAAATATTTTTTTTAAATCCTGAGTACAATAAATAAAGTTGGTTCCTGGATTTTCTCATATCTGAAACATTATTTTTTAAATTAATTATAAAAAATTAACTGCCTTTTTCAAACCAGGTAAGAAATAAGCAAAAGAATCTGGCTGCAAAATAGGCAAATAAAATTTCAAGAGAATTGAAAACAGAGATGGACTTATAACATCAAAAATTCATAAATTTTTTATGAATTTCCACAAAATACGGTTAATCAATTTACCACAAATTTCGTCTCAAAAAAATTAATGGATTTCAAGAATTTAATGATTATATCGAATTCATATTTATGAATATGAATACGCCCAACTCTGGGAAAGCATACAATATGAATAAATATTTGTAAACGAGCATCAAAGCCTTAAAAGCTGGTTTTTCAAATACAAAAAAAAATTATTCCCTGGGCTTGCTCAAAAAGGCAGATTAAAGTGTATCATGCTATATCACACAAAATCTTTTTTTTTTTTTTCAGTCATTTGGAATGTTACCGAGTGCAAAATCAATAAGCGCAGTATAAACTGTGGCCTACTGAATATAATACCTTTACTGCTTATAATTTTATTGTAAAAAAAGAAGAAGCTTTGTACTAAAAAAAATCAAACACTAAAAACCCGTCTTGAGAATTTTTATCGTGCAAATCACAGTTTCTCTAAAAAAAAAATGCAAAAGTCATGGAACACGTGAAGGTGCGTTTGCCCTAGTACAATAAGCCAAGACACACTTGCGATGGTGTTTCCAAAATTTTGTGTCTTTTTTTTATTCATGGTGAAATTTTCATACGGAAGTTTCAAACTTTTCTGGTGGCGGGAGTTTAAGCTCGAGTTGAACTGCGGAAGAGTTGACGACGACGAGGACGATGAGGGTGTGTGTCACTTTTTTGACGACGTGCACTAGGGTTGGTCCGTTCTAGTCAAACTTCTTCTTAAGACGGTTCTTAAGGAAAACCGGGACTAGCGAAACGAGAGCGAAAAACGCCAAAAGCAAAACCGTCGTCCACGTAAAAGTTGATGACGTCGACGATAGCTGGTTCAGTGTCTTTCCCGCTTGTATGGCCAAAAATGAAGGCGGCGCAACACCTTAAAATCACATTTAAAAATATGAAAAGTAAAAAATTTAAATTTTACCTAAAAATGTTCCCAACCAAAAAGGAAAAAGAGGCACATTTATAACTGGGGCGGCCACATTAATAAACCAGTTTCGGCAAAAACGGCGTCACTCTCAAAAAAATCATATAATTAAATATATGATCTTTATGTTTTTCCACCTAAAATGAATATTGAAATTTTATTTATTACTATAGAGCAGAATTCCAGCAGAAGAATAAAAAAGCTTTTTTACGTTTGTGGTAAATTTTTTAGTTTTCAAAAAACGAAAATTAAAAACTAGGATGTGAGAGGTGCGGTTGGAAGATGGGAATGGTTGTTCTTCTCTACCTTCCCGCATTCTCTGGAAAAGTCGCAGAAAGCGAGATCAACAAACAAGAAATATTTAACCTTATGAGACCCATAAGTGAAATATTTCTGTTATTCCCACTTACTCAGACCCATAAGTAAAAAGTGTTACCATGGCTGTATATTTTGAAGCCTTTTCTGGGAAATACTTGAAAATAAGACGCCTTCCAGCGAAAAAGGACAAAAGGTAGCATAACGAAGCTCCAGTCGCAGAACAGAAGCAAACCAAAGAAATCGCCAACGGAAACGGGAACAGAAACCCTGCCAGTATCGATAAAGAAATCGACCCTGGAATAGCGAACGTTTGCAAACTAATCAAAAAGCTAAGGAGATATTGATTGACCTTTAAATGCCATATAAAAATGTCAAAAAGGATACAAAATATAAGTAACAAAAACGGCTAAAAGAACTTCGAAATAGTATCTATCTTTATAACGGTCCAAAACTCTGCCAAGTTGTTTGGCATCTTCGATATCATACGGAATCTTAATGTGCTTCTTCTCATCCCTAAAAATACGAATTTAAATAATATATTTAAAATAATGATATCATACTCTTCAAGTTTTGGAAAACTGAAATATATGTAGACAAGAGCGGAGATTGAAATTATAAAAATCAAGGCGATCGATATCACAGCAGTCCTTGCGCTTACATTATCATGTTGGGTAGGCATCACCTGTAACAATAAATATTTCCAGTTAAATTGGACTTCACAAAGAGTGGTCCGCCAAGCCATGCCATGAGGTCCGCAGAAAAACTTGCCAAAAAATCGTTTCTACAGATTTGAAAACCCAATTTTTCACCAGATTTTCAGGAGTTTTTCTCAGATATATGACTAAGAAACCCCATTATACAGAATTTCAGGATTTTCCTCAGTTTTTTTACTGAGATACCACAATTTCACACGATTTTTTGGGGGTGTTCTTTTGGTTTTTTTGCAAAGAAACCCAATCTTACAGGAATTTTTATTTGTTTTTGCCATATTTGAAGATTTCTCGAGAATAGAAGGAAGAACAACTTTTTATTGCACAATACAATAGCTTTGTTCCAACCGCAGTTTGAAACTCCTGGAGCATGCGCAGAAGGATCAGCATGTCAAATTTGACGGGAAAACGATTTGAACGACGTCAAATATGACTTCCAAATCCTTCTGCGCATGATCCAAGAGTTTCAAACTGCGGTTGGAACAAAGCTATAAGCTTCCAAGTAATTAGTTTAAAATTCTCAATCAATTTTAAACAGTTCTCAGGCAGCTAAGACCCTTTGAACTTTGAGGGCTCCATTTAAACAAGGATAGCGTGAGTAATGATTTGCATTAATTAACAACATAAGTCAGATTCAACAGGAAGAATTTGCATAGAGCCACGTCTCCAAAGATAAATAAAGATAACAATTACTTACTGTAAGATAAGGAAGACTTATCGAAATAAATAAAAAATAAGTAGCTGATAAAGCAGGAAATTACGTCATAAGTAACCGTTTAAAAAATTTCATTATTGCAATGTAATTAAATTTTTTTTTGACAACTTTATCAATTGGTGATAAATGGTATAAACATAAGAAGACACGAGGACTGTGAGCTGGAAGTTCTGTGTAGAGGGCGCTGCTGGTCTTTTCTAAAAGGGATTTTTAACTATTAAAAATTTCCCTCATTTAGCAATTTCTTTTCGATCGTGCTCCGCTCTCAAGACAAACAGCTTTCTACAAAAAGAGCTTTTATTTTAAACCAATTTATACTTGCCAAAGGAACAATTTAAATAAAATAAAACAAAGCTTAAGATATCTTTACTCGTAAAATATTTTAAAAACACACAAATAAAATTAAAAAAGTCCATCATTAACAAAAAGAAAAAATTTTAATAGAACTCAAAATTAAATAATAAAACAGACAACCTTAGGTTAAGGCACTAGGTTAAACCAAATTGGAATGTTTTAAAATAAATACTTTGATTATTTAAAAAAATTAAAATTTAAAAAAATTATAAAAAAGTCAAAAATTTAAAAAAGTTATAAGTCCCAGCTAAATAGATGATGTTTAACAAGCATATCTCGAACGCCATCTTTGAGAGGTTCGAGGGCCTCGTTTCGCTGGGAGTTCCCAATCTGGGTTCAAATTGAAGGCAAACTGCGATAATATTCGTAGTTCACATTTTACTTGTACCCATCCAGGGCTACTCATAAAACTAGAAGGATGGTACCTGAAATTTAAATTGTTAAAATGTAGAAAGAAAATTTTGAAGTACCATTTTTGTATGACGTCGACGCTTGAACATAAAACTTCAAGCCAAAGGTGAAGAACTTGCTCGTTCAAACCGAGACAGATGAGACTACGAAGTTTAACGTCCATTTGAGCGTGAGCACTGTCGTGGCTTAAATTTATAGACTGTACACACCTATATAAAAGCTAGAAAAAAACGTTAGAAAAGTTTTTTTTTAACTTTAATTTTACTTCTTCAGGAGTCAAAACTTTTCCATCTTCGTCTAGTCTGTACGTTTTACACAAAACAAGACGGCTATAGACAGAGGTGAAATCTTTTTCAACTTCCCTGGTTGCTGCTTCTTCAATAAAAAGCCAAGGATGGCAAGGACCACCTAAAAAAATAATTTAATTTTTTTTTTTTTTTTTTAAATTAAACTCACCAAGAAAATTTGGTCTTTTCATTCCATGTTCCAGGATTTGTTTTATTGTCGGACAAAGGGTCCCACGAACTAAATCGGTGATTGCTTCGCTCACTGAATCGTCCCCAGCGAACGTGTACTGTTTACTCCTTTCGTCTAAACTTGGACGAATTTCGCAGGAAACCAACCTCGGAGGCCGTTAAGTTCGCCAACCCAACAATCTTCATCGTTTTGACTAATTATTGTTATGATGTCATTTTTACGAAAACCTAATTCATCATCATCCCCTCTTTTGAAGTCTGCAAAAAAAAAAAAAAATAAAGTTAAAATTTTTTAAATTTTTATTTGGTTCAGAAACCTAGGAGAACTCCAGAAAACCAATAAAAAAGGGCTTTCCTTTCTAAAAACTAAGAATAAACCCAAAAATCCTATAAAAAAAGGCGAAGGGCAAATTCGAAAGAGGTGGTTTTTGATCTAAAAATTGAGGTAAACTCCCAAAAATCCAGTGAAAAAGGGGTTTCTTAACTTAATGAGTGAAGAAAACACTCGCTAATGCGATAAACATGGGTTAAAATGAGAAAAACGCCAGGGAAAAAAGTAATTTTTATCAAATGATCAGTAGGCTGGATAAAACCCGATCTGGCCCATTATAACGATTCAACCAATCAGAAACATAAATTTACCAAGCATTGCTTTTGCTCTTCTTGATTTATTTCTTGAAACGTTCAGATAATTTTCATGATCTAAAGCATGGCTTTCTAAGCTATAGTCAGCGATTAAGCACCTTCTTTATTCAATTTTGGCTCAAGGGTAAAAAAATGTCGAGCGACTTGTGTATAGCTTCCCTCACATCCACAATAAGCTCTAAAAAACAATTTAAAAACAAAAATGAATAAAATTGACCAAATTACCTGTTTGGCGTATATTTTTTGATTTTATGTCCTCACTACTTTCCTCATCGCCAAACAAAATAAGTTGAATGACCGACTTGGATTTTTTTAATTGCCGCCTGAAAAAAAAGAAAAAATAAATATTTGTTGGCACCCGATAAAAGAATGAACTGAATAAAAACTTACGTGAAAGCAAAAAGTACCAAAAAGCGAACATGCCAGGAATATTCTACTCGATAAAAATAATTACCATGCACAAATAAACTATATTTTACAAGACAAAAGTATGTACAAACGTGCCCAAATATTAGTTTCGTCCCAAATTAGTGTTTTATTTTAAAGCAGACAGTCAATATGCAAAATCACTCTTTTAAAAAACAATTCAAGAGATATCTAAAAATGCGATAAAAGACCCGATAGAACCTATCTAACCTTGTGAGATGCTGTTTTGGGAGGTTGGGAGCGCTTTCGGGATTACCGACCATTGCTCCTTGATCGGTCATCAAGTACGCAAGATGTCGCCTTCTTTGTGTGTCGATTATCATGTCAGTCAGCGTACTTCCAACCTCAAAAGAAACCTAAATCAACTTAAAATTAATAAAAAGAAAATATAAATAAAAGACCTTCAGAAGGCTGTCTATGTCGTCAATTTCTCCAGGAATACTGGCCAAACAATTGAAAATTTGCGCTGAATTTTCAAGTTCTTTTAAAACGGGTTCTAAAAAAAATTGTTCTAATAAAAAAAATTATTTTCAAGGTGCAGACCTTTGATTTTAAGCATCCCTAGGGTGATTTGAAATAGAATGATAGAGCCGTCGAAAAAGAAGATATCCCAGAGTCTCAACTGTATTTTGGTTGTCACAACTGAGGCAAAATGGTCAAAAACCAATGGACTGTGATGAGAGACAACTCTATATCATGCTGCCGTAAAGTTACATCGACAGATGGCAAATAACTACATATTAAAGTCCTTAAAACTTTTTGATCAGCTAAAACACCTGAAAAAATACAATGAATTAAGAGTGGAGCCCTGCAACTTTCTCAAAGTAGAAGCCCTTTTCTGAAGACCCTTGAAGGGTGTCACTTTTGAGGAAGTTAAAAAGATAAAAAGAAAGTTACCCATTAAAGTAGTTGTATAGTAAGAAGCAGGAAGCAAATCTTCAACAATAGTGCACATCATCCAAAAACAGTCGTCTTCTTCTAAAAACAGAAGGAGAGAAGCAGCGACCATTCCCATCCCTTGACAGTACCCAATATCAGGATAAAGCCAAGCGATTCCTCTTAATATTCTTCGAAGCCGAGGAATCCCAGTAGAATTTAAACTGCTGAAGCATATATTCCCTGGAGTGTTCGTAAAAGATCTTTTTCTATTTGTTTACTCGAGGCTAGATCTTCATTCGAAGATTCTTTTATGACATCCTGATATGAGATTTCAGAGTTTACTTTTTTCGTAAGACCCCCTGAAATTTTATTAACAAAATTGTTTTATAAAAGAAAAATTTTACCAGAAAATCTCATCCACAACTGAGGGCGCAATGAATGTGGTATCCCATCGCGAACCATCTCTCGGAGTTTATCAGTTTTTGGTAACCTTAATTCGACCGTTTCCCAAGAAAGGTCGCGAGATTCATTTTTATGGCTAAACTCAAGATGAGCTAACCATTTTAGTCTAAAGCAAAAGAGGATATTATAAGAAAAACTCAAACAAATTTACCTTTCTTTGGCATCTTCAACTAAAGGAGGAGATAAGACTTTGGCTGTTTTCTTCCCATTTTCGTCTTCTATTCTAAACCCGAATTCGTCAAATCTGAAAAAAAGAGAAATTACTACATAAATTGGAGCCAAAAAGGAAGGAGGAAAATGAGTTTCTTTGTCAAAAAAACCAAAGGAAACAACTGAAAATGAAAATATTTCATTTCGGAAAATATTTCCAGCGACTTTTTTACCACCAAGGGGTCAAACTTGGCGAACCTCTGAGCTAGACAATAGAGCTCGCTGGTATTCAGAAAGGATCATTTCAAAAAGGAGAAAGGGGGAAACTCTTACAAATCTATTGAAAATGGGAGTTTCTTTGTCAAAAAACCAAAGGAAACAACTGAAAATCCGGAAAAAAGGGGTTCTTCTGTGAAAAGGAAAACTCCCAAACATTCCATAGAAATAGGGGTTTCCAGCGAAACGCCCAGAATTCTCTGAAAATACTAAAATGTGGAAAATATTTCATTTTTTGAAGACTCTGTTTCCAGCGATTTTTTTACCACCAAGGGGTCAAACTTGGGGAACCTCTGAGCTAGATAATAGAACTCGCTGGTATTCAGAAAGGATCATTTCAAAAAGGAGAACGGGGGAGAAAACTCTTAAAAATCTATTGAAAATGGGAGTTTTTTGTCAAAAAAAACCAAAGGAAACAACTGAAAATCCGGAAAAAAGGGGTTCTTCCGTGAAAAGGAAAACTCCCAAATATTCCATAAAAATAGGGGTTTCCTGCGAAACGCCCAGACTTCTCTGAAAATACTAAAATGTGGAAAATATTTCATTTTTTGAAGACACTGTTTCCAGCGATTTTTTTACCCCAAGGGGTCAAACTTGGGGAACCTCTGAGCTAGACAATAGAACTCGCTGGTATTCAGAAAGGATCATTTCAAAAAGGAGAAAGGGGGAGAAAACTCTTAAAAATCTATTGAAAATGGGAGTTTTTATGTCAAAAAAAACCAAAGGAAACAACTGAAAATCCGGAAAAAAGGGGTTCTTCCGTGAAAAGGAAAACTCCCAAATATTCCATAAAAATAGGGGTTTCCTGCGAAACGCCCAGACTTCTCTGAAAATACTAAAATGTGGAAAATATTTGATTTTTTGAAGACTCTGTTTCCAGCGATTTTTTTACCACCAAGGGGTCAAACTTGGCGAATCTCTAAGCTAGACAATAGAACTCGCTGGTATTCAGAAAGGATCATTTCAAAAAGGAGAAAGGGGAGAAAACTCTTAAAAATCTATTGAAAATGGGAGTTTCTATGTCAAAAAAACCAAAGGAAACAACTGAAAATCCGAAAAAAGGGGTTCTTCCGTGAAAAGGAAAACTCCCAAATATTCCATAAAAATAGGGGTTTCCTGCGAAACGCCCAGACTTCTCTGAAAATACTAAAATGTGGAAAATATTTGATTTTTTGAAGACACTGTTTCCAGCGATTTTTTTACCACCAAGGGGTCAAACTTGGCGAACCTCTGAGCTAGACAATAAACTCGCTGGTATTCAGAAAGGATCATTTCAAAAAGGAGAAAGGGGGAGAAAACTCTTAAAAATCTATTGAAAATGGGAGTTTCTTTGTCAAAAAAAAAAACCAAAGGAAACAACCGAAAATCCGGAAAAAGGGGTTCTTCCGCGAAAAGGAAAACTCCCAAATATTCCATAAAAATAGGGGTTTCCTGCGAAACGCCCAGACTTCTCTGAAAATACTAAAATGTGGAAAATATTTCATTTTTTGAAGACTCTGTTTCCAGCGATTTTTTTACCCCCAAGGGGTCAAACTCGCTGGTATTCAGAAAGGATCATTTCAAAAAGGAGAAAGGGGGAGAAAACTCTTAAAAATCTATTGAAAATAGGAGTTTCTTTGTCAAAAAACCAAAGGAAACAACTGAAAATTTCTTCAGAGAAAAGGAAAACTCCCAAATATTCCATAGAAATAGGGGTTTCCTGCGAAACGCCCAGACTTCTCTGAAAATACTAAAATGTGGAAAATATTTCATTTTTGAAGACTCTGTTTCCAGCGATTTTTTTACCCCCAAGGGGTCAAACTTGGGGAACCTCTGAGCTAGACAATAGAACTCGCTGGTATTCAGAAAGGATCATTTCAAAAAGGAGAAAGGGGGAGAAAACTCTTAAAAATCTATTTAAAAGGAGTTTCTTTGTCAAAAAACCAAAGGAAACAACTGAAAATTTCTTCAGAGAAAAGGAAAACTCCCAAATATTCCATAAATAGGGGTTTCCTGCGAAACGCCAGACTTCTCTGAAAATACTAAAATGTGGAAAATATTTCATTTTTTGAAGACTCTGTTTCCAGCGATTTTTTTACCCCAAGGGGTCAAACTTGGGGAACCTCTGAGCTAGACAACAGAACTCGCTGGTATTCAGAAAGGATCATTTCAAAAAGGAGAAAGGGGGAGAAAACTCTTAAAAATCTATTGAAAATGGGAGTTTCTTTGTCAAAAAAAAATACCAAAGGAAACAACTGAAAATCCGGAAAAAAGGGGTTCTTCTGTGAAAAAAACTCCCAAATATTCCATAAAAATAGGGGTTTCCTGCGAAACGCCCAGACTTCTCTGAAAATACTAAAATGTGGAAAATATTTCATTTTTAAAGACTCTGTTTCCAGCGATTTTTTTACCCCAAAGGGGTCAAACTTGGGGAACCTCTGAGCTAGACAACAGAACTCGCTGGTATTCAGAAAGGATCATTTCAAAAAGGAGAAAGGGGGAGAAAACTCTTAAAAATCTATTGAAAATGGGAGTTTCTTTGTCAAAAAAAAAAACCAAAGGAAACAACGAAAATCCGGAAAAAGGGGTTCTTCCGCGAAAAGGAAAACTCCCAAATATTCCATAAAAATAGGGGTTTCCTGCGAAACGCCCAGACTTCTCTGAAAATACTAAAATGTGGAAAATATTTCATTTTTTGAAGACTCTGTTTCCAGCGATTTTTTTACCCCCAAGGGGTCAAACTCGCTGGTATTCAGAAAGGATCATTTCAAAAAGGAGAAAGGGGGAGAAAACTCTTAAAAATCTATTGAAAATAGGAGTTTCTTTGTCAAAAAACCAAAGGAAACAACTGAAAATTTCTTCAGAGAAAAGGAAAACTCCCAAATATTCCATAGAAATAGGGGTTTCCTGCGAAACACCCAGACTTCTCTGAAAATACTAAAATGTGGAAAATGTCATTTTTTTGAAGACTCTCTTAACAACGATTTTTTTACCCCAAGGGGACAAACTTGGGAAACCTCTAGACAACTATACTCACTGGTATTCAGAAAGGATTGCTTCGTCATTTTTTTCTTGGGCGGAGCGTAATCGCGCCATAATTTCTTGCGGTCGCATCGAAGGCGTAAGCGCTGAAAACGGTCCTCCAGCGACAGCATCGATATACTCCTCCGGCTCCTTATTCTTCTCCTCGGAATCCTCATCGTCTGAATAAACAGTCGTCGAGTTCTCCTACAAAAAAATTAAAACAAAAACGCAAAAATAGCACAACATACATTATGGTTTTCTTTCCCAGTATATCCGTCGTGGGGTCGAGACGAAAAGAGCGATTTGGCCACTTCCATATGTCACAGTTTGATCTTCCGATAGATTATGAGGGTTTTTGGTTCTAATTTAAAGAAGCGACGTGCCCACACAAAAATCAACTAAAAACAGGTCAAAGTGAGGTTTTTGAACTTAACCCTTATCACAAAACAACAACAAACAAAAAATAAATCAATTGTCATAAACTATCTAACAAAGTAACAAACCTGCTTTAAAAATCAATAAATTACAATAAAAATCCATTAGATTACAAGAAATAAAGCATTTATTACACAGAGATATAGCGCAAATCTTATCTACGAACAACTTGGAACTTATCAACGAACCAATTTTTTGACAGACAGGTGTAACCTTTTTTGGTAGACATTCTGCAACCTCAGGCTGAGAAATTATGGATTTTTTATGTTGATTTTAATTTAAATTTTATTTTTATTTGAAAATGGTTTAATTTTTTTTTTAAATTATGGAGTTTGAAAGCCCAGACGTTGAAAGGGAGTTTCCAGGCCTCTATGCTTCGGAAGCAGTTAAAAGGGGCAATGATAGTGATTGTAAGTTAAATTTTTTTTAATCTAAATTTTATTTTAACTGGTTTTTCAGTTAGTGAGGACGGCCAGGAAAAACTTTCGAAAAAAGATCTTCTCTTAATAGGAAAGAAAAAAGATAAAAAGGATAAAAAAGATCGAGGATATGCTACTTTAGAAGGCGAAAGTTCACCTGAAGAAGATATCGAGTTAAAGTAAGATTCCTTTTTATAAATTTTTAAATTAATTTTGTTTTCAGGAGTCCTTCTAAGTCTAAAAAATTGAAACCGTTTAAATTTACTTCGAAGAAAGAGAAAAGGGAAAAGTCCCGAGAGAAAGACTCCAAAGAGAAAGACGTCGAAAAGAAAAGACTGAAGAGAAAGAGAAAGAAAAAGAAAAGAAGAAAGACACCAAAATAATAAAATTAAAAATCAAGGAGAAGAAAAAAACTAAAAATGATGAAGGATCTGAAATCACTAGTACGTTTGGGTTATCTAAACTTAAATCCACCTTTAACCGATTTTCAAACTAAGAAACCACTTTTTAACGAATTTGTGTGCATTTTGCTCCACTTTTCAACCTAAAACCCCCTTTTTCCTATTCGTAAATGTGAATTTTTAACCAGTTTTTATTAGTTTCAGATTTACCAATATTTGGAGTTCCTCTTTCAGTCGCTGTTGAAAGAAACAAATGCCATGATGGAGTGGATATTCCGTTGATGGTCAGGAATTGTATCGATCATGTTGAAGAAACTGGACTTTAGCTGAAAACGTCTATAAAGTTTCTGGTATAAAATCACGAGTTCAGCAAGTCAAGCGAATGTACAATAACCACGAACCAGTCAATATAAGCGATTTTGATTTACCTGTCGCCACAAGTCTTCTTAAACTATTTCTCAGGTTTTCGAGGTCCTTAATTGTTTTGATCCTACGGATATATTTTAGGGAGCTTCCAGAACCTGTTTTAACTACAGATCTTGTTGGGAGATTTGAAGAAAGTGCAGCGTGTAATCAGGTGACTGAAGAGGCGAGCGATTTCGATTGTACATAAAAGAACTTCCGAACTGCAACCGAGAATTGCTTGGTTGGCTTTTAAACATTTTGACAACGTTATGCATCATGTAAGAACGATTTTATTTAAAAAGAATGAATTTATGATTTTTAATTTAAAGGAAAAAATCAATAAGATGAATGCCCAAGCGATATCGATAGTTATAAGTCCTTTGTTGCAAATAAGCCAACGTCTATTGACAGCACTTCTTTGTCATGTCAGCGAGCTATTCCCTGGACTCACGCTTACCAAATATGTTCCACCGTTGACTTCAGTGAGTCCAGGCTTACCTGAAGATTCTGAAGGCCTAAACGTCGAGTTGGCCAAACAGGAATCTCTTCTTACTCAGCTCCATCGTGAAATGAACTATGGACTTGGAGGGAAAGCGAGGGAAGAGCAACTGTGGGGAGTGCAGCGTATAATAACTCAATTAAAGGTATGAATAAGTATTAAATTTAACCCAGGGATTCCCGTTGTGTGGTAAGCCATGTTTTCCACAAAAAAGGAAAGCGAGAAAGGGAACCCTGTGGGAAAAAAAGCGTTTTTACGTAAAGTTTTTCAGTGTTCAAAAAACTAGATATTTCCAAATTGTAGTTTTTTAGAGGAGGCTGGGCGTTTCTACTTAAAACCCCAATTTTTACAGAATTTTCATGGTTTTTTTTCTTTCTCTCTTGTGGTTTATTGGCAGAGCCACGCTTTTCATGGATTTTTGGAGTTTTCATTGGTTTTTTGAAAGAAGAAACCCCATTTACAGAGTTTTCACACTTTTTGACAAAAAAAAACCATTTTGTGGAGTTGCCTTGGGGTTTTTCCCTGTTGCAAAAATTAGATATTTTTCTCATTTAGTATTTTTTTAAAAGGAGTCTGGGACTTTCATTTGCTCATTTTGTGCCTACTTAACGGTGTGTTTCTTCTTCTTTCTTCTTCTTATCCAAATCTGAAGGCGTTTTTAACTGGTAATGCTAATGATTTGTCGCATAAAAATATGCCACCCTAAATTCTAAATTCTATTCTAAATTCTTTGGGCGTTTAAACTGGAAACAAGAAATGGGGTCTGCCATAATTTTGATTGAAACTGGGGTCTTTTTGCAAAAGTTTTGAAATCCTTGATCTATCCTATTGTTTCTCAACCTTTTTGAAGCCTCCTAAGAGGAAGAAAATACTTTTTTACTAATTTTTGCCCTTTACTTAACGGGCGGGCCGGTTTAATTTTTTAACAGGCGGTTAAGTTTTTGCCCTTTATTTAACAGGCTGGTTAATTTTTAAGGGGTAATTTTTGCCCTTTACTTAATGGGGATTAATTTTTTCGGGCGGTTAAGTTTTTGCCCTTTACTTAACGGTTATTATTATTTTTATATATAATTACACTTAGCCATTGCCCCCTATCACCCAAATTTTGCATTACGCCCCATAGTACTTCCCAGCGCCCCCAGGGGGCGGCGCCCTCCGTTGAGAATCGCTGATCTATCCTTTTAATTTTAGAGAAAATTAAGAACATTAGAAAGAAACAATGGATGCCAAAGAAGCCTTGATGAAACAGACAGTTCAATTAAACCAAGTCCAAATGAGGCCTATCAATCAATGGAACAAATCTCTTCCGATGGATCTATTCCTCACTCCATAACAACCCCTGATAAATTAAAATCTGAATCTCCTCATCGCCCAGTTCTTGCCAGCAAGAAGAATCAATATGTCTACCTCCAAAACAAGGTAACCTCAAGTATTCTTAAAGCATTTTTATAACTTATTAGTTCCGACAGCTGAATCTCTGGAGGTTCAAGACATAAATAAGGAGCAGACGGAAAAAGTTGAAAAAGTCGAAAAAAGCATAATCGAAACTGAAGTTTTAATGGAAACAATACAAAAACTGAAAGATGATTGTGAAAATGAAAAAGAAGATATTCGTCTTATTCGTCATCAAATACAATGCCTCGGTTGTGTACCTGAAACTTTGTAAATGCTATAAAATTTGAAAAAAACGAAAAATTATAACTTTCAATTTCAGAGGTCCTCTCTCCGATAGTTCCGATGAAGAAAATGTCCCTCCGAACCTTGAAAATGAGACTCTTTGGTTGAAAAAGCTCGAATTGAAAAAAGAAACAAAAATGCTTAATGTAAGTTTCCCAGAAGCTAGTTTTCTTATTAACTTTTTTAATTTTAGGAAAAAAAGAAAATGCTTGTAGAAAATATTATCGCTGAAAGTGACGCATGTATCGATTTAAAAATTCAGATAAAATGCTGGAGTTATCTACGCCTCGATAATTTACAAAATTCACTCTTCTTCCCTCCTCCATGTGCCTTTTTTTGTGGTCATTTTTGTTGCTAAAATGATTCTTCAACCATATCAAATCTGACCAAAATCTTTTCCGACATATTATGACGACACAGTCTCTTGTCGACTGTCAATTATTCAATCCTTCAGTGATATTTTGCTTTGCTTTTCCCCCTAAAGCATTTTTAGCATTGTTATTTTTTAATTTGTGATTTTATGTAGTTATTTATCTTCATTGTTTATTTTAAAACAAAATATACATTTTAAACTATGATTTATATGTTATCCTTTATCCAGGTCATAAAAACAAACAATTTTATGTTAAACATATAAGTAGCTTTTATTCAATTTACAAATTAAAACCAAACTTGGCAATTTCAAAATGTTTAAACTCTATGTACACAATCAATTTTAAATTGAAAAAAAGAAAAAACTGATGGGTCTTGGACGATCTTGGAGCATACACCGTTAAAAAAAAGATCGAAAAATTTCAATTAAAAAATTCTTTTCAGAAAAAATAAAAACCCATTTGGAATGGTATTAAAATGATAATAAAAATCAGCTCAGTTAAACAAAAGGAAATAAAAAAATATAAATAAAATGAGCCGGTTTTTAGTATCATTTACAACTGTGGAATCCAGAGAGAATAATAAAAAAATTGTCCCAAGAGCTATTTATACATACACACACACAACCTGAATATAATAAAGTTACTATTTTCATAATTTTTATTTTAATTTTTTTAATTTTCCCAAATTACCTAATGTTAACACCAAAAGACATTCAAATACAAAGAACATCCACGCAGACCTTATATAAAAGAAAAGAAAAAAACAAGGTCCATAATCCCCTGGCCCTTAAATACAGTTTATTTACACAATTATATATTTTTGTGGTAAAAAATACATTTTAAATAATTTAAACACACATTACCTCTCTGTGAAAATTTATACCATTAAATATTAATTGAAAACTTGAGCTCAAAGAGAAGTACTTTCACCTGAAAATTTAAGACTAATATTATTCCATATTTATATATAAAAAAAAATTGATTGCTTCACATTTATGTATATTACATATTTTTAAATTACATTAGTGTTGTTCGACATTTTAGCACCACTAAAATGTATAAAATATACATAAAAGTCATAATTCTATTACTGAATGGCATAAAATAAAAATAATTAAAAAAACGGTGCCATTGCACTTAACAAAAGCGGAAATGAAGTGGAACGGTTTAGGCTTTTGTTCAATTTTAAAATTTGCTTATTAAGAAAATCTGGGCCGTTTTGAGGGCGAGAGGAGATCATTGCTTTCTTCTTCTTCTTCGTCTGAATCGCCTTCGTAATCCACCAAACCCTATTAAAAAATGTTTAAAAACAAAATGAAATGAAAATAAAATACCTTTTTGAATAACGATGTACATTTGGCGTCTGACTGTACGGGGCTTAACGGTGCGGAGTTTAAACTTAGATTGTTGTTAATCAACGATTTTCCACTATTGGTGAAAACTTTGGTGCTACTTCCTTCCGTTTTCTTTTCCAATGTTTTACCTTTAAAAATAAAGATAGTTTTTTTAAAAAAGAGTTTATTTTGAATAAATTTTCTTAATACCGATCGAGTCGATTTCTGGAGTCGTCTTTTTATTGATGATGTTGCTGGCGGCAGGAACGACCGCTTCCCCTTCATCAAAGTCATCATCTTCGTTAAACCACATCTCTTCCTCTTCTTCCAACTGTCTAGGTTCACGCCATAATCTGTTGTTTCTCAATATTGACGGAACACTGAAAAAAAAATTATTTTTAAATATTTTTAAGCAAAAATAAAATGTGGTTTTTACCTATCTAACGTAGGCTTATCTCTATCTTTGAGTTTATCTTGGTTTTGATTGTAACGGGTTCTTAAAGCTTTGAATGTCTGCACGTAGTCTATTTCATCCAAGACTTTTCCATAATTTTCTACAACGTGGGACATCAGCGTCTTTATATCCTCCTAAAAAAATAACATCACAAATCATAGGTTTTCACTTTTTATTTCAACCAAACAGTAGGAGAAAGATGAGAAAGGGACTTGGGCCATTAAGGGGGACCTAGGCGGGGGCTCTCGCCATATTGCCATGGCGCCCTATCAGGCCGAGGAGTGGCCTAACCAATTTATCCACGGATTTTGTGGAAGAATATTTATTTGGAATTTAACTTCCAAACAAAAATCCCTCCACCCAACCCAGGATCGAACCCGGTCTCCATGGTGGAAGTCCAAGACTGAGCCTTCCAGCCACGGAGTTGGTTGAGAAAGGGACTTTTGCCATTTTGGAGCCACCTTTAAAGGATTGGCCAAACTATTTCAGATTTATAACCAAGATTCGGCTTTCTATTATAACAACAAATATTTAAAAATTAAACAACTTACCAGTTTGATGAATTCAAACATTTCCAATATTGCAGAATCGAGGAGATTGTACCGTCCATTATTTCGTATAAAAGCATCAATCACTGGTGCAAATAAGTTACCTTTGATAATATATCTATTATAAAAGTCGTCCTTTAATGCGATTATCTTCCTCATAAATCGCAAAGCACCTATAAAAATAATTTTGTTAGTTTAGAACATTTTAATGTAAAAAAATTTACTTACATAGTACTAAAAATGTGTGTGATGATTTCATTAGAACTAAAATATATCTTAGAAGGTCTTTATTTATTATACAGTTCCTAGTGTGAAATGTATGGTGTTCTACACAAAATGAAAGGAGTTCCAGAATAAGGCCTAAAAGTTGTACTGTTCGATAGTCGTCCTTGGCTAAAGCGCCACCTTGAGTGTTTTGAAGCAAAGGTTCTGAAAAAAGAGATTAAAACAAAGAAGTTGAAAAATAAAGTAATACCAATTAATATGTGAATACTGTGTTTATAGAAATAATTGAGAAAGTCGGCTTTTTCTCCTTTGTTTATTGAAGACATCATGTTTTCAGGGTCGATGAGTATGCGGAGGATGCCCATTAGCTGTACAGCTCTTCCGAGTTCTGGGTCAGTATCGCACATCATTTGTTCCATTATCACATTGAGAAGCACCAATTCCTTAAAAATAAAGATAGAAATTTTTTTCTTTTCAAAAAAGATTACTTACATCATCTGAGTTTTGTGTCTGTTGAAGTGTGTGCTCGCGAACGACGGACGGTGAAAATTCGACGAAATACGTTAGGATGTCGATCGACGCGGTTTTTGTGACGACGTCGTCGCACGAAAGTGTGATTTCAAGGGCGGGTAGGATTCCTAACGAAGATAACGTCTGGAAAATTTTACCAAGTAACTTTTGTTTCTAAAATTTATATTTTAGAGAATTTACAAACAAAATGTTTTATTACCTTATAAAACGTCTCTTTTCCGTGCGGCTGAAGGTTTTGTGAAAAATTGCAATATTCTTTAATAAATAAAACTAAATCCCTTCTTTTTGAAGGTGTCGTTGTTTCGTCGGTTATGAGACTTAAAATATCACTCAGAAGTTTATCATCCTCCTAAAATTTTTTAAAATAAAATCATATTTTATAAATTAAAAAAAACAGTACCTGAATTAAAGTTACAATTTCAACTTTATTAAAATAAATAAAACTTGATAATGTAGACAGCATATTGTCTTCAAAAACCGACGGAGCGGGGAGAACTACATCCTGAATGTATTGAACACGATAAGTTTGATGTATCTTAGATAAAAGTTCTGGATTCGTTATTGGTATAACTTCCTTGAATCTGAAGAAAAAAATGGTGAAAAAATAGTCTAAAAAAATCATGTGACTTACTTTGACATGTTTTTTAAATAATGCCTGTGTTTTTTAGGAGGTTGTGCAGGTTCGTATTCTAAGCAGCCGACGACATCGAAAATCGTGTCATCTAAAATGAGATATTACATACAGGAAAAGAAATGATAAAAAGGAACAAACCTGCGAACATTACGTCAAAAAGTGTGTTTTTATTTAAAAGGAAAATATTTTTGAATATTTCGAATAAATAGTGAAGTCCTTCGTCGTTTTCGAGATCTTCGCACATGTGAAATAAATTAAGGAGTTTCTTTATGTAGCCTTCGGATTCTAAAGCGGTTGCTAGTTTGTCTTTCCGCATGGGAGAAGGTAGACAGCTGGCGATGAGCTCGCAGATTTCTTCGAGCCGACTGAGCTCACAAGGGGGAAGCTCGATCGGCGGAGCCGTGTCTGACATGTCGTCGAAACGTTCATCTTCAGATTCTTCGACGATATCCTGCGTAATCTCAACCGAAGGGTCTTTACCTTGCACCTGGCATATTTTCTCCCAAATTTCATCACAGCCGGCTTTCTCTTGAAAACTTAAGGCTAAATCGAAATTGTCTCCTTCAGACCAAACTATTAGCGTGTCCTGTTGTTTTTGATAGGCAGTGTCTGGCTGTATTTTGGACTCAAGTAATAAAGAACCTGAAAACAACAATAAAGTTTACGTATACATTTTAAAAATGTCACTAACCATCAACTTCAGCACGGACGAGCAATGAAATCCCTTTAAGACGTTCAACGTAACTTGAAGAAACATGACCTGTTCCTCGATCATCCCATTGTCTGTCGACGTTCAGAGCGTAAAGTTTAACTCTTCTTCTTGTGTCAGCCATAATCTTTATTTGGTCGAATTCTTATTTTTTC
Source organism: Orius insidiosus (assembly GCA_014119065.1). Classification (NCBI taxonomy): domain Eukaryota; kingdom Metazoa; phylum Arthropoda; class Insecta; order Hemiptera; family Anthocoridae; genus Orius; species Orius insidiosus. The sequence goes on along the minus strand of JACGAQ010001384.1, from coordinate 18,393 downwards.
ACTAAGCTCTTCTACTTATAACATCAACCACATCTACAAAAAAATCATATGGGAAATTATACAGCTGAATAATATTTTTTAACCAGGATCCCTAAAGTTACAGCCCTTTTACCACAAAAAATGTGGGACGAACCCCATTATCCTAATTCAGTTAAAACACCTTAAAGATTAGACGGGTAACTAATTTTAGTGAAGCTCTCAAAACTATGGAGATATAAAAAATCCTTTCAAAATGTGGTTTCTATGCAAAAATCAAGGAAAACTAACAAAAATGTGGGTTTCTCTGAATAAAACGCAAGAAAACTTAACGCAAAGAGAACTCCTAAAAATCCCGTACAAATATGCTTTCTCTGATAAAAGCATGAGGAAAACTTTGGAAAATGGGGTTTCTCTGTCAATATAAAGAGAACTTCGAAATGTTTTGTAAAATTGGGGTTTCTTATTCAAAATTCCAATGAAAAATCCTGCAAAAATGGGGTTTCTCAACCAAAAAGCCTATGAAAATAAATCCTGTGAAATGTGGTTTCTCTGTCAAAAAACCAAAGAAAAATTCCAACATTTTGTTAAAACGAGGGTACACCCAGACTCCACTAGGTGGGAAACATCCGTTTTTAGAAGACAAAGAAACTTGCTTTATATTGGGTTTCTTTGGGCTTCCAGTTATTTTTGATATAGCTTTGTCACAGAGCTTCGGTACTGTGCACTGCTGCTTCAAACCAATCAAATTCTTAGGTTCTGGGGCAAAAAAAGAACTGCAGCCAAAATTTCAAACCATCAAAAAACCAGGTTAATACAACCACTTCGAGACCGCATCTGACGCCAGATTCTCTGCGCTACTGGCGCAGCACTTTTCCCCTCTCTTTGCCCTCACTTCTCCCCGACTGCTCCCAGCGCCCAGCAAAGCACAGAAAGCGACGAGTGATGCGATCATCACATAGTTTATTTCTTCCCCAACAGATTGCCAGTTTTTGCATGTCGCTAGCGTCATGGGAAGCGAAGGTATTAAATTTTTAGAGAGGCTTCCTGCTGGCGCCGCTGGGTAACTAAAGTTCTGCGGTCTCGAAAGGGTTAAAAAATCCCAGAAAATGGGGTTTCTTTGTCAATATAATAAAGAGAACTTCCAAATGTTCTGAAAAATTGGGGTTTCTTATTCAAAATTCCAATGAAAAATCCTATAAAAATAGGGTTTCTCAACCAAAAAGCCTAGTTTGTAAAATGGGGCTTCTCTGTCAAAAAACCAAAGAAAAACCCAACATTTTGTAAAAAAAAAACGAGGGTACACCCAGACTCCACTAGGTGGGAATCATCATTTAGAAGACAAAGAAACTTGCTTCATATTCTGGGTTTCTTTGGGCTTCCAGTGATTTCTATCTAGCTTTTTCACACTCTGTGCACTGCTGCTTCAAACCAATCAAATTCACTGCAGCCAAAATTTCAAACCATCAAAAAACCAGGTTAATCCAACCATTGCCTTAAGTTTACAAATTTGGATCAGATTCTTCATTGATGGCTGAGTCCCCTCACTGCTAATCATCAAAATGGGCAAATTCTCTGCAAAATCATAGAGTACAAAGACGACAGAATCCTTTATACAGGGAAGCAAATTTTGAAAATTCGCTGAAGAGTAACCGCTGAAAAGAAGCCTCTGAAAATATTAACATGACCTTCAGGAAGAAAGAAATTGCATCATAGTATAACCATAAATTTGGTCGCTTTGGCTCCGATTTATAAAAAATCCGATTTTCAGTTAGCAAGATTGCCCTAAAATACGTATAAAGATGACTTGTTTTTACTGCGTGATCAAGCTTCAAATAATAGTGGTAGTAAATAAAATATATTAAAAATTTTGAAATTATAAATTATAAAATACGAACCATTCAGTAAAAAATGATGCGGAGATAAATGTGAGAGCGAATCCAGGGACGATTTGGGTAGAGTAGAAAAAAAAAACTTTCTTCAATACCCTTGGATGTGGAACGTCGACGGGGTTAAATTATAACGAAAAGTTCAATACAAGCGTATATCGTCTAAAAGTGTCAAAATCCTTAAATTAATCACCATCATTGCATTAGTGGGTTTGTTTTTCATGAAAACTTTTCCATCGGCGGCACGTCTGGCGCGGGGGGGAGGGCAAAACGAAAACACGCGAGTCTGTTTTTACCCCCCAAAAACGGGTCTAAATTTCAGGGTATCGAGTCGGAGAAAAATACGGGAACGACGGACGGCCGGAAGGACTCGCTGAGTGGCCGGAACGAACGAGGAGAGCCGCCCCGAAATTTCAAGACGAAAATGAACTTTTGACAGATTGTTCGGAACACTAAAAACGGGGACGAACGGAGTAATCAACGTACTTTGTGTTGTAGTACACCAACTTCCATTTTCTTGGAACGCCATTGCCCTCTCTCCCAAACAGATCGGGCTACCAAATCATAAAAAAATTTCACTTTTTCCCACTTCCGCCAAACATCAATAACAATCAAAACTTTTTTTCATTTAATATTCAATAAATTATAATTAATCCTAAAAAATACAATCATTAATTAAAACAAAAAGTATTGACTAAACATAAAATAAATTATGTAAGTCGATTCGACAATCGATTCTCTTTCCAATTGACAGAAAACATTTGCTATTATTTTTTGAAGATTTTGAACATAAAACAATTAGGTAAATAATAAACAAAATTGAAAGTAATAAAATTATGAAAACCATATCAATTTTTTTTTCAACCCGTCGATATTACGGAAATAAATCACGTCAACCTAGCGGCTAAACGAGTTAGCTATAATTTGCGCGCGAAAACTCCAAAGAAAAAGGACGATATACATAGTACAATATTAGCGTTGTTCCAACCGCAGTTTGAAACTCCTGGAGCATGCCCAGAAGGATTTGTCCGTCATATTTGATGTCGTTCAAATCGTTTGCCCGTCATATTTGACGTCGTTCAAATCGATTATCCGTCAAATCTGAAGTCGCCTAATGTTAAATTTACTTCCAGATCCTTCTGGGCATGCTCCAGGAGTTAAATCAGTTTCCAACTGCGGTTGGAACAAAGCTAATAATTCATTAGTAATCTTCTTTTTGGATGTAATGAAAAGGCGCTGGGGTGAACCTTGCTCATTTTACCTTACAGCACAGAACAATTATATTATTATATACACAATTATTAGTTATGGTTGTTCTGTGCTTACAGCCAATCCCAATGGAGTAGTCTTACTATACAGAGCGCTCCTCAAAAAATTGAAATGCCAGAAACTCACTTTTCTGGCCTTCCTGGACTTGTTGGCCAAAAACTCCTAAATTTCATGATTCTTAACACTTTCAACGCGGATGACGGGTATACCCGTCATATCGATGCACTTCCCTCTCACTGATGACGGGTATACCCGTACTATCGAAACGCTACTGGAGGACGGTTGACGGGTATACCCGTCATGAGCCTTCTCTCTTAGAAAGTATTTTTCGGGCTGAGTAGGTAGAAAAATGTTTCTATTTTCGTCCACCGCCCCTCTTTCAACCCCCTAGAAGACCGTGCAAATGTCAGTTTTCGTCATTAGTCGTTTTTTTTTAAATTTATTAGTTAATTGTATAAACTATTAAATTATTCTCAATATTAATATTTATGATAATTTATTAGCTTTCCTATCCTTATTTCGATGAAGATTACCATTTATATATTTGAAAAGACGTAATGAAAAAGAGTTTCTGGGTAGACGGCAGGGGCTGACTAGGCAACCTCCGAAAAATTCGTTCGCGTGGACGGCTGACGGGTATACCCGTCATAAAGATTTCTCCAGTAAATAACCCAAATATATTTTTTTAACTATTTTTCCCTTGACTAAACATACATTAGGAGTTGAATTATTAAAAAAAAAACTTTCCGTCAGTACAATAAGTTATTTAATAAACTATCCGTCGACTGAAGAGGAACGGCAATATGGCCGCGGCGTTGAAAGTGTTAAGAGTTTTTCAGTTTTTTGGCAAAAAAAAAAGTTGGACCATGTTTCAAAAGATAGGAAATCAAAGGATTTTTTTAAATATCAACAAAAAAAATATATATTTCTTAATTTAAATAAAACGATGAACTCAAGAACTTTTATAAAAATGAAAAAAAAAAAAAATTGTTTTTGTAAAATGAAAAGTAAAAGAAATCTGTTAAAAGAATAAGAATAATTAGAATCACCTTAAAAAACGTTTCGTTGCAATATTATCACAGCAACCCAACTAAGAGCACCATTTTTTAAATTTAACTTTTACTAGAATAACAATAAAGATTATATAAAAATATTTAAGCTCGTCCTTTACAATAATATATTAATGGCTACTGTGGCTTAATTTGACACTGTAGGTCATCATTGATTATAAAGCCATGATGAGAGATATCAGGATCTTGTTCTAAACGTTTCTCAAGTCGCTGATGCTCTCTGGCAAGTTGTTGCCTGAAGGCTCCCAACTGGCTGAGGATGTTTTCTTGATTTATGGTTCTATTGAGTTCATTATTGGACGGTGAAGGTACCTAGAAATAGTTATAAAATGAGTATGTTCTAAAAAAACAAAACAACAAACCTTCCATTTGTCGTCAAGGCGTTTAATGTTGTGTTTTAGAAGAGTTTCACTTCGGACGGCTGGAAGAACAGGTGAGGGAGGGCGACCGTTCGATAAGGAAGAAGGTGATCTTTGATCGGGAGAAAGTGCGATTTCAGCATCAATGGGAGCTCTGAGCAATTCTTCAGCTTGACGTCTAAATGAGTTGACTGAATGGCTTCTTGGTGGATCATCTTTGTGCACAGAAATGACCGACTTGCTTCTCCTCGGTTCTTCATTCGCAGAAGGTATGTAACCGTTCAAGGGGGCTCTCAAAATCTCCTCGCCTGAAACATCTTCAGGCAAAAATTGAGCACTTGGACGATCGATCAACGGCGGAAGTTGCATTCGCTCCTTCTGAGTTCTATACTCTCTCAACAAATCAACACCTTGAACATTCTGTATGTATTTAGAGGGACTCTCATCCCAATTAGGTTCAGGAAGTTGTTGTGGAAGACTCCTCGCGTTTTCCTTCCTGGCTCCAACATGAATTTCCTCGAAATCTCGTAGGGTCTTTTTAACTGCTTCCTGAACAAAAAATTTAAAATAAAATAGACAATAACAATAGTTTATTTTAAATGTAAAGTCGTCCATTGTATAAAAAATGAGGGTCTGGATTTTTTTTAACCTGAGGTTGTTGGCTAGTGATTAGAGGTCGAAGGGCAACATTTCGTTTTTGTTTGGGTGCAACGGTGAATCTTCTTTCTGCGTTGATTCTCCGAAGTTTTTCTTGCTTTTTGAGTTCTTTCGCTTCTAAACTCATCTCGAGAAGCTTCCTCCTTAGGATCTCTTCTTGAGCTTGCCTCTAAATACAAATTTAAGATACAAAATAGAATAAGATAAACGATTCTACCTGTTGTATCCAATCCAGCTTTGATTCTGCTCTCTTTCATATTCAAGTTCCAACCGTCTTGATTGCTCTTGTACCATTCTATCGATCGTTTCGTCGTCTTCCTTTTCTCGACGCTTTCTCTCCTGTTCCAATCTTTTTTTCTCTTCAATTTGCTGCCTGAGAGCTTCGGCATATTCTATACGTTTTGCTTTTCATCTTAAATTATTAATTAATTAGTTTTTTTTTGCATTATTTATGCATTTAATACCTTTGATCATTTCGAGATAACTATTAGGGCGTTTTTCGTTGTCGTAATGTGATTGTGGAGATCCATACAAATCCGATATTAATTTTTCTAAAAGCATAAAATAAGAAATATTGAAGGTGGTGCAGGATAACATAGAGTTCATTTTTTAGAAGAGTGTTCGGGAAAAATGTGGTTAGTGGTTATATGAAAAATTTTTAAAAATCATAACTCCTAGACACCCTAGAGATAGGGGTTTCTTAAGTGTGGTTCCCAAGGAGTCTGCAGTATAGATTGAAAGGAAACGGGAAAAGAGAAAGGAAATGTGGAAAAGAAATTTCAAAAATTTACCTCTAGGTGTGTATTCAGCTGCAGTTTTTTTAGGAGATAATACAGAAATAGTAGGATGAGGGGCATGATTAAAATTGTTATCATTTTCTTCACGAATCGTTTCTTCGGTTTGTGTTGAGACTGAATTCATCCTCATTCGATGACTTTGGGTCATAACTGCTTTGTCAGCCTTAGTTTGAGCAATCTAAGTAATATTCTTTTTGAAATACAAATAATAAAAAATTAAAAAACTTACATTGGCTAAATGATTAACGTATTCGTTATGGCGTTCCTTATCCAGCATCCTTTTTCTTTCATCATGTTCACCGACGCCAAGGACTGTACGATGACTGTAGTTGGCATTCAACGGCGAATATTCACCCATTCGGACCATTTCATGCTGAAAAGAGAAGCAAATAAAATAAAACAACCTTGGGGGGTGTGAAAAGAACAGAACCACTAAGTGCCCTTGACGCTATTGATTAATACATTTTAATAGCATTTCATGTCTTAGATTAATTTACATTTTTTTCAGGGTGTTATGTAAATTTTATAATGGGGGATGCTACTTACTGGTTCTTGAGATACTTGATGTCCTGCATGATCTACACTATCGTTTTTGTTTTCCACAACCTAAAAAAAGTTAATATAATAGTCTTATTTAATTTAATATTTACTTTTGAAGTTTGTTCCAAGTTATTTCTGGCATCAGAGAAAAGCTTCTTTCCAAGTATTTTCTTTTGTAAACTGGGCTTCTTCAAAAATGCGGAGGAAGTGGCGAAAATTCGAGCGAGCCTTTCTTTTTCACTTTCGCGTGTGTTTTCAGCAGTTTTGGGCGTATATCGAATGAATTTACGATTTTGACCTTTGGACTAGCATCAACGACGTTGTGAAATCTGGCCGGGGCGCTGGAAATGAGTCGTATAAATCGTTCTTTTTCGTTCTGTCTTATATCGTCGACTGTAAACGTTGGAGGAGTAGGTGGTAAAACTCTTTCTACATCGGTGAAAATCGTTTTGTCGAAAACTTTGAAATAAGTCGGTCTTTTTCTTCTTCTCTTTTATTTTTATAAAGCTCAGGGTTGAGCAATGCTTCTATCTCAGATCGTTTAGGGTGAACTTCAAATGGCTTAAAATTCAAACTTTGTTCATCGCTTTCTGCCTTCTGGTCTAATTTTGAGCACAATTTTTTATATGATTCTAATAATTCTTTCAAATGCTTTTGCTGTCTTTTAATTTTAGGATCACAGAACTCTTCATTTTTTAAAGTTTCTAAATAACTCTCAACAGCCTTTTGAAGATCTTCATCAGGGGATTTATTTTGCTCTCTTTCTATAATTTTTTCAATACAACAATCCTAAAAACAAAATAAACAATTAAAAATAAATAAATAGAATCTTATCTACTTACTTAAATCCTATAAGCCGCCAAGCAAAATAAAAAAAGAAGCAGCGTTAAAAAGGGTTAAAAACTGCGGTAGTAACTGACATGCAATCATAACTCTAGTCAATAATACAATGACCTTGTGGGTAAATAATCTTATAATCAATATGCTCTTCAGCCACCACCTACAGACTGGTACTACTTTGGACTAATCTTTCCAGAAAAATTATCTCATTTAAAATAATAAAAATGATGCAATCCATTCATCAAAGTCATTAAAGACATGCTACGACTTGAATGAAACAAGGACATTTTGGGTTTTGAGGACATGCGGAGGCAATTTTTAAATTGATGCAATTTCAGTTGGTTCTACTAACAAGTGAAATGGTGGTTCAAAATAGTGGATCACCAATTTTGGAAATTATTGAAGAAAAAAAGTTAAAACCCCTTGTTTTTGACAAAGAATTGATTGCGATTAACGAATTTTCATTGTGGTGTACAGGGAGTCCCAGAATGACATAAATTTCATTATTTTAAATCAGAACCCTTTTTTTTTTTTTAATTAGTAAAATAGCAAAATTTTAAGTTGATTTTACTACACTCTTTTGACAACTTGAAAAATATAGAATTTCAGCTTAAAAATACCAGTGTAGATGCTTGATCCTTGCTTGATTGCTTGAAGTTATCCTTCCTTGGGGTAGGGGAAAAAATTGGCGTTTCAAATTTTAGGAGAAAATAACGCTATTTTTAAAAGTTGTCAAAGGAGGTCAAATGAATAATTGTCAAATCAATTTGAAATTTTGCGTTGATTACGAATCTGACACAAAAAATGGGGTTCTCAGTTTAAATATTGAAATTGATGTCACTCATAATTCCTCATAAAACAACGGGGGTTTTCCTTTGTACCTGAGAGCCTACGCAAGCTTTGACAGGCGTTAGAAAAGGTTTAATAATTACAAGATGGTAATAAAATTAAAAAATTTATTACGATCAAATGTTTTAGAACGATGAAAACAATGTCTTCCTTAACTTTTTAAACTTTGACCCACATCTCAGATTAATGAGATACTTTAAGGAAAACTTAAGGGCTTAAGGCTTTACAAACGTTCCTTAAGGAGCCTTTTGCTTAAAAATCCTTCCTTGACACTATTTCGTATTTACATATCATCCTCCCTTGAAGCTGTTCCTTCAAATTAAAGGAATCCTTTCGATTTCCCTCCGTTTTTAAAGGTAGTATGGAGGTGGAGTTTCCTCGAATGGAGGGCTGGTGATAACAAAATCCTTGATTTTCACTTAAAACCTTAAGTTAAGGAACTTTCAAAGCAATGTTTATGAAAAAAAAGGGCCTTATTAATTAGTTTAAGAAAGGGAAATAACTGCGTCACTTTTAGTTAATTCGAAATGCAACGTTTTAAATAATTTAAAAAAAAGGTCACCGAATGAAAACCGTACCAAAAAGCAATGAACTTTAAAATAACAAAGTTTCTAACATCGCAGTAGAAACAACGACAATCTTACTGCTATGTACTTACTCCGTTTGATGTCATGACGATTTGGGTGGCGAAAAACTTAGGAAACTGTACAGTCGTTAATAAACGAATAAGTGAGTTCGATCACTAATAAGCGGGCATTCCTTCATACGGAAGAGTAGCAAAGTGTAACGAACTTATCGCGTTCACTAGAAAGCCATCAGGCATTAACGGACCGAACAAAACGGAAAATGTTGACCCAAAGCGGTTATCACAGGCGTTTAAGTATCGATATTTGATATCGACCCAGAAAAATAATAATAAAAAACAATTCAAATATTTATTTTTACTTCTCAGAAGTCAAGTTTTGCGAATTTGATTTTTATGTTAGATAGGATCAGCTGAATTTTTGAAATTTTGGTGAGACAAATATTGGAGGGGCGCACGAGTCTTTCTCTAAATTTTTTTAAGTCTTTGATTTACTATTATGATTTTAAAAGCTTAGATTTATACTTTGAATTCTCATGTTTGCCTTTTTGGCAATACTATACCTTTTTTGCTAAAAAATAAAATTTTCATAGTTTAGGTATCCAATATCTGTTAGGCAGAGTAGACAAGTTTGTGCATGTTAGTACTCAGCGGAGTCGGGACAGAGTTTGAATTTTAAGGTAAGAAAAGCAACTTTGATTTTTATTATTTTTTTTTGACTGTTTAATATTCGATGTTGTACCAATAAGACTGAGGAATGTCATAGTCTCTTGATATAATCGGCTTTTCAAAATAGATTTTGGATAAACGAGGTTTTGGAGGTTTGAGAGTGTCGGTTGTTGCTATCAAGCTTAATCTTGGACCTGGCAACGGCGGAGTCTGTACGTCCCTTTTTTGTTTCGTACTTTTGTTATTTTCTTTTTGATTATTTCATCAAGTTCCGTTTTTTCGTCGTAGCGGTTTTCGTCTTCGTCCATTTCCTGCGAGAGCTCCCAAGCCAAAGGCGTTTTTATAAAATTCCCTTCCTTTCGCGGTTAATTCGTATTTTTCAGATTCAGGATCAATGGCATGTACGATACCCTTTTCTCTAAATTCGGGTATCAATGTTCCATAATATGGGGCCGGGCTTCCGAATCTTTTGAAAAGTTTTTTCTGAAATTCGGTCGTCTCAGTTTTCCCGTATTCAAGTTGGAACAAATCTTGTTTATCATCTGGATTCAAAAGATGGTATATTGGAGCGATACTCGATCTTCCCTTAGCAAGGCCGTAAGCCAGCTCTTTAGCCAACATAATATACTCCCAATCGGCGGATTCCTTTCTTTGTTTTTGTGGTTCTTCTTCAGATTTTCTTTCACGTTTAAACTTATGCAGAAGTTTATCTTCGGATTCGATTTGTTTGCATATTTTACCACAGTCTTTTGGCTTTTCGAACGGTTTTAACGCTTTAAGCATCCTTTTATGAAAGTCTCCTTTTGTCAAAGGCACACTTTGGATCTTCTTTACAATTTTAGGCGTTTTCATCAACTCTAAAACGTCATTTTTAAAGCAAAAACTTAATAACGATCCTTTCTTAACCAAAAGGTTACCTTGAACACCCCTTTTTCGTTCCTTTACTTAATTTAAGTCAAGGGAATGAGGGCCCTCTTGGAGGATTCCCCATAGCTATCTTGAAAAAACGGAAGGATTCCTTTTATTTAGCCAATTAGATCCCTCCCCTTTGAGGACATCAAGGAAGGTTCTTCGAGGGAATCTTGAAAAAAAGGGTAAGGGGCCTTAGGTACCACAAAAACTTTTCACAACAAAAACCCTTCACCAAAGCTTAGTTTCAAGAGATACTTATTACCTTATACAAAAAATTTTCTGCCCAGTGTTTTTTTGAATTTGACGAATAATTTTTTTATACGGGTCAGGGGTTTCTTAACTTAAATCACCTACCTGGGAACTGATCCAGATATGCTTCACGTCTCACCGATCTAATAATATCTTTTGCTTTTTTATGTCTTATAGTATTATGCTGGGCATGATAGTGCATAAAGTTACAATGTCTTGCTTTCTACGCTGGAAATACAGATTAATACAAAAAGTTTAGCAGCTTCGAGCACTATCTCTGAACGAGTTAGAGAAGCTCGGACCTTAAACGTTTCAATAACTTGCGTGGAGATGGATTTAGACTCGATGGGGAAACATTCTCTGCATAAAGTCCCGTGATATTTCGAATAATAAAAATCGCCGTCGGTATTTTTTGACACTTTTTACACAAAAGTCTGTTCCTCGGCGAACACCTGATGACCGTCGGCAAAACGATAGTTTGCTTCCCTCCCAGGGAACTGTTCATTTTAATTCCTTTTATTTTATCTTTAACAGTATACGCTGCTGGACTGAAAATCAAATTAAGAAACTAAATAGGAACTTTTATTAATTTTCTTTAGAACTATGAAAAATAGTGTTAATTTTACAAAATTAACAATAAGGTGTAATCGGCCGTTTTTTTTCTTTAGTGCCGTTTAAAGTTATTTCCTTTGGAGGATTTCCAATATTTCAATTATCTTCTCTCTACAACTCGGAGAAGCTAATTGAAATCCTAAATCAACAAAGGAAAGCTGTATAAAATAAAAGTTTTAAAAACAATTTTACACGAGGCTATTAAGGTTTTTTTAAATTAAAAAAACGCCTTTTTACTGTACCTGGGTACATCTGTGATTTTTTTGATTTCTTGTGCTGATGTGGAATTGAAATGTGCTTTGTTACATTGTGCTTTGTATGAACATGTATTGTCATTAGGGAACCTGCGAATCGTGTATGACGCTGGACTTGGAAAGAGATCTTTTCTTTCTTTTGAAGTCTAAAAATGGATATTTAGTAAAATTAGCCTTATTGGTGTAGTACTCTTGAGCCGAAATGTTTTGTTTTTCTGAAAGTTTCAATTTTATCACTGGAAAGTCGAGCGGCTATCGGTCTTGATCTTCTTCGTCGCTCGTGGTAGGTTCGGATGGTACATATTCTTCTTCGTCGTCGTCGTAGGCTTCGTCGTCACAAAATTCCTCGACGTCCTCTTCTTCGTCTTCAATAACAAACGGTTCTTCAGATTCTTCATCAGAATCGTCCTCAAACGCGTCCTCGGATTCTTCCAAAGCTTTCGATTGCGATCTATCTCGAGATTTGGTCCGAGATCTCGAGATTCTCAACAGTTGTGGCTTTTTGATTTCGCGCTCGTAGGTCTCACCGAAATTTCGCTTTTTCGAAGTTTGAATTTGTGCCTTTTGATCTCTCTTTCTTTTGGGTCTCGTGGTATCTTTGTTCCAAACGCCAACGAAGGCCTCTGATGTGGTTTTAAAACGTATTCGAAATCTAAAAGAAAATAAGGTGAAGGATTTTATAAAAATGAATATGTAAAAAACTGATACCGTTTTACCCGTACTGGTCAGAGTAAAAACAAATCGCTAAAAGAATGCAAATTAGCCCATAAAAATGGTGGGTTGGGGATAGCAATCACCACGTACAAAGCAAAAAATGTCCGGCTCACCGATATTAAACAATGCATATCAATTTATGTAAAAGCCAATATGTAAGATTTTTTTAGACTTTTTGTTAGAATCTTGAGAAAAATTTCATTCGAATCAAATCGTTTGACTGATGACTGATGAGCTATCCGCGGTTTCCTAAAAGAATGAGCGTGATTTGTAAACATGCAACGGAAACGGATCGACAAAAAGTAATAATCATAAGAATAAAAGGTCTCTAAAAACATGGATGACAGGCCGTGCCAGGGGATTGATGATGGATAGTCATAAAGCCGATTTGTTATTGCGAATCAAACGTGAAGGGTCAAGGGCTCTACAAACATATTATTGTGTATTGGATAAACTCTTAGTGAAATTGAATAAGATAAAAAAAATGTGTACGCAAGATCTTTGGCTTGCGGCCAACGCGCTTGATGGTCCGAAATTGGATTCGTTCCAAAGACATCACAAAAATTGTGCGGACCGTGGTCAATACCGAAATTTATTTTTTCTCCATTATGTAGCAATTAACGGGGAAATGGTGCGGTATATGGGCTATTCGGTTTTTATTTTTACCTTCGTATCCTTTAGTGAAAATCGACTTGGTCGACGGTTTGGGTTGACCATTCCATCTTTTCGGCCGACGCTTTTTCGCCATCGCTTTCTCATCAGACAGAATTTTAATACAATCGATCTAATCTGTGAGATTTCGGACGCGAAATTCGTTCGGGGTTTAAGCGTGCAAAGCCTATTAGGGGGAGTAGGAATGAATTTCTTTGTTGGAAACTTCCTCCTCAACATCATTCGACTTCGAGATTGGGACTGAGCACAAAACCGCCTTCTTCAACCGATCGCGTCCTCCCCCTAAGCCCTGACAATTGACCTAGAAAATCGAAATTCCTCATATTTATAATTTATTTAAAATCACCAATAATCCTGACGGTAATAATTTGAATGTTCGCACGTCATAACAAGAAACGTGACTAAAGGTACGATGCTGACCCTTTGGCCTTGCCCAAAACTAACAAGGAGGATTTTCTACCTTTCATTTCGACTTATTTCGAACAAAATAAAGTTGCTAGAGGGACAATGTTTTTAGGTTCATTTAAAACATAAATTACCTCTGCCTACAGTGACAAATTTACCGAAGTCCCTTGAGAAGTTTAAAGTTTAGTAGGTAAGGACTAAATTGTTTATAACCACGGTCTCTATCCAAACTAGCTGGCACCACATAAAAGCGGCGGTCGAAACCACTAGTTTGAGAATAGAAACTTGTTTGATTTATACGGATTGAAAAGAAAAATGTAAGAATATCGTATAAATGAAGAGTGTTTAATCTTAAAGCGGAGTATAAAATACGCCCACAGTTGTATTAAATTACAGATCACGAAAAAAACGTAACCCTTTCCTGCTTGTTCAGACACGCCAACGACTCTAATCGACCGTTTTATTCACTGTTCCACTCACTTCGGTTTTTAATGGGACGTCAAAATGTCAAAAAGAACTCCCGTTTGATCCTGAACTTTGTTTTAAAAAATCTATTGTTTCTTTTTTTCTATTTCTTATTTACCAGGGTTAGGACGGTCCAAAAATTTCATGAGAGAGCAAACGGAGCGGTCTATATCGTCGTCTTTGCTTAGAGACAGGTCCAGGGCCCAGCCTCTTGGGACGTTGTTCTTGCTAAACATTTTGCGAAAGTTTCTCTGCATCGTTGTTGCTTTATTTGAAAACTTTTTAGACGAACAAAGATAAAAAAAAAGTTCAATAAATTTACTTTAAAATTAAACAACTGACTTGGGAGATTTTAATAATTCATGTCTGAAGCCAAAATTGAAAATCAGAAAAAAGTCTCCTTCCAGCATTCGAATAGGGAAAAGGAAGCTTTTATCAAAGATACGATTTTGATGTATTCTGGTTAGATTCTCGGGAGAAAAAAGAGAATTTCTCAAGCTGTTTTATCCTAGTGAGCCTGATTCAGTGGAACATTAAAGAACGCTGTAAAAATATTTGAGGGTTATAAACACTCTCTTTAATCGTTTTCGAGATATTACGAGGGAAAAGTGCTGTCATCTAGCACTCCACCCTCAATCTTTAGGGAGTTAAGGGAGGCTTAAAACCTCTCATCCTTTGGTAATTTCATCCTACATTTTTCAAGTTTTTAGATCTTCTCAAACATCAACAAATCGTTAAAAATAACTTCTAAAACACACTTGATGTTTAATATTGTTCAGTTTGATTACTCCTTGAAAATCTCGGTTGAACCTGTGGCCTTTCATGAAAGGAATTTTTTCCGGCCTTATCAAACCGACTTTTTCCCAGAAGAGATCGTATTTTTAGCGATTTCAGAGGTTGGAGAGAATAAAACCATTCCGGTGGAAATTATTAGTGTTCCTACCCACTTTTCGAGAGCGAGGAAAACGAGGATCCCCTTTTATTATCGAAAAACTGGCCTCTTCTATCCTATCAGCGTCTCAATTGAATTTTTTATTAAGGATCTAATGTACCTAAGTCAGTTCATTTTTGTGCAGAATGATTTAGATGTATCAATTTTTTTGATTAAATCTTTACCATTCTCTTATTAGTTTTTCATTTGGTATAAATGCATGTAATGTATACTCGGTTTTACAAAGTCCTCAATTTTTCTCCGACGTAGGAACGAATTCAATGGCTTTTGGAGTAAAACCCTACCTTGCAAAAACTGTTTTTCCTGATGTTTGATTATCACTTCTCCGGCCGTCTCTCCGTTTTCCAAGCTACTGTTGGTGCCTCATTGCTAGTTCTGTTTTTTATAGTCATTTCTTCCTTTTCGTTTGCTTTGAATCAACCCTTTCCGAGCTACCCAGTACAAAAGTTATACTTATTTTAGGTACTTTTTAATAGTGTAAAAATTTTCTTCTTCTTTTTTGTCGTTTAAAGTTTTTTAAAGTTCTAAAACTTGGAGAATATGCGAGGCTAGAGTATAAATTATGATCCTCTCCACTGCCACGCCCGAACATTTTGGCTGAATACAATCCTGGGTTTCTAGTACCCTCGAGTTAAACCTACGTAGTTTGTTTTAAAGCCACAGGAGAGAAATTGATTCTTTAATTGGAAGTAGGTGGAAGTGGTCAGACTCCACTTGATCTTAGGTTATGTCCGAGAACATGAAAAAACCTTTCCATTTTCATTACGTCCAACTTTTTGGGGTTAAAAAACAACAACTCTTTTTTAGACAAATAATATTGTACGTATAATATAATTTATTTAGTGAACATTCGATCATGTAATATTTTTATACATCACGGTTTTCCGTTGGATCCTGAATATTTTACATCGAACGTTCATGGTGTTATATACAATATTTTTAAAAATTTTACATCAATAACACTTTATGATAAAACATTAAATACTTATTTTTTTAAAAAATGGACGGATATTTTTAACCTAATAACATTCCTAATAATACTTTCACAAAATATTTTGAGATTCCCATCTACCTATCACAATGCCATTGTTATTGTGCTTTTATTTATTATGAAAAAAAAATGGAAGACCCAGACGCCCAGAATGAGAAATGCAGGCTTTTTTAGTTGAAATTGAGTTTCAGATAATCTGAGAAGTAGGGGGACAGGTGTCTTATTCCTATCGGCCTACATCGTGCCGTCTATAAACCACCAGTAACACGAAACGCATTTAAATTAGGCTCAAAATTGGCCCTTAAACAAAATATTGTTTGTAAAATACAAAATTTTAATGTGCTTTTTTAAGTCGTACATTTGACACTTATTGTCAGTTTTTGATTGTTTTTAAAATGTGCTTTTTCAAATTCTGTACCTAAACTACAAAAACAAAAAAAAAAACATAAAAACTATTCGAATCTAACATTTTTAAAAAGTGAATGAGCAATAATTTTGTTTTATGTGCTTTTTAAAATTCACTATTTAATATTTACAAAATGGACTATTTTCAAAATCTTCGTGTAAGTTTGGGAGCGGTTTTTTAAAAAATAAAAGTTATTTACAAAAAAATAAATAAAAAAGGAAAAACATAAAAAATTTTAAAATCAACAAAAAATAAATGTTTAGAAAAAAATCAAGGACGTAACAAATTATAACATTGACATTAGTTTCAAAAACTATGATTTTTCAGTTAAACCGCTTTTTTTTAAAAAAAGAAAAGAAACTCAGTAATGAAATATGATTTTTCTCAAATGTTTAAAAAAATCACAGTACTCCTGTTTATATACAGATTGCACCGTTGTTTACGGAAGAAAATTATATACATTATTTTGATAAAGTGCTTAATTTGGCACTGTTCCGATATGGAGCAATCATCCTTTTCAAAATATTGCACGAGCAAAACTTTTTAAAATTTTGATTATTTTTTGAGGGACAAGTGATGTGTTGTTTATACAGCAGTGCTGTTCGTTTGAATTCTGACTCTTTTCACACTTCCGTTTCTAGATGGCGTCGGTGAACTTCCACTGAAGCCGGGGTTTTGTATTCCCATTCCGTTATTTGACTGGTTGTTTCTCGGCTTTTTAAACTCGAGCGAAGAGGGCTTCTTGTGATGGAGGCGGTCGTGGACCCGTTTGAACTCAATGTGGTCGAAAGTGTCGTCATCGATCCGTTCGTACTTCCACGCAAATACGGTTTACCGCTCGTCCGTCATCGATATTCCTTTAAAAAGAAAATTGTTAACAAACAAAATTTTCATAGATGTTTTTAACTCAAGGAGAACAAATCCGGTTTTGAAAAAGATATAAAAATTGCTTTACCTTTCTTGTCCTTGAAACCGGGATTGTTGTAAGTCGTCGCATTTTCCCCACTTGGATCCCTGGTCATCATTGTAGGATCTCCGCCCAATCTTCGAGAAAACATAAAGTCGTAGATACAGGCGACGAATAGGAAAAAAGTAAGGATTATCACGCCCACCTAAAAGCGCAAACAAAAAATTTCATTTAACTTTTTTCTAAGAATAAAGGCTTCAAGAAATCTTTAAAATCTCATTTTGATTGAAAGAGCTTAGAAGGTTGGAAATAATATGAAAGAAGACTATTTTATTATTTTTCATTATTAAGAAACCTACCTCGATGTAAAAAGCTTCTCCTCTTGTTATGACAAAGTCATTTTCTTTGTCGTCTGTTGCAAAGCGAAAAGAGTGGCCGCCACGATGGAAATGAGCGCTAAAACAAAAAAAAATTACATAAAATCTAAACAAAGAGAGACTTCAAGTGTGAATTCCCATTTTAGTTTTTTTAATCGTTAACATTATGTTCTGAATGATAACATGGGTAAAACTCTTTGAAATTAAAAACGAAGTCGAAATGTCACGTTTTAGGAGCGTTTTATCCATGTACGTGCTTCAATCTCGACGATTTTTCATCATTTACGTCTTACGACGACTTCTATGTACCCACTTGAGTTGAAATGTCGACGTGTAACTTCGCAAGAATTTTTATTCAATCAGCCTTTAGGACAAAATCAAGTACCAAATTATGTACTTAAATTATCTTTTCTCTCTTCTTCGAATCATCATCGAGAATGGAGTTCACGAACCAAAAAGGTCCAAGTCGTGAATAGTTGGGAACTTCAAAATACCGTTAGGGTGAAAGCATTCTTTCTCTTTTTTTAATAGCTTATTTGAGATTCGCCGTCTATTAAGTTACAGAATAGGAGCGCGAGGGAGGTTCGACCTCGTTAAAAGATATTTGGGCTTATATTAAAAAAATATTAGAAGCCTCATTTCCCTCGCGATGGGCTCTACCCTAAATAAGACAAGGAACATAAATAATTACTAAAGAGAAGTTTTCCCTTCAAAAATTTTCTAAGCTTCGTTATAAATTATATTTATGAACATCATCTTATTCTGCGTTGCCAAGAAATTTTCTTGGCTTTCCCAGCCTTTAGGAGAGTTAACACTGTAATATACAATTAGCCAAAACTGTCTGAATTCTGATAAAGCGTCTAATGAGTTGGAGGTTACAACCTCGCTGAATTCGACCGTAGTCCATAACCACGTAATTGTTTGCGGGGGACTCGAAATAGATCATAAATACGAACTAGGGAAGGGGTTTTGAGTGGGT
>JACGAQ010001383.1:0-61489 GCA_014119065.1 Orius insidiosus | reverse complement strand
TTTTGGAATTTTGACAATCCTCAAGAAAGAAGGCATGTCAATTCTTCACTAGTTATTGATATACCTAAGAACCCTCTATTTTAAAAAAATATTCCTTAAAGACCCCGTTGGCCACATTTCTCTTAATTTCGGACCTCAAAAGGATCTCGGCGCAAACTCGAGACAAGTAGTATTTTCATGTTAATTTTATGGAGATTCCTATATAGTTGGGCGCTTTTCATACTAAAGCCCGCACGACCGGAACACATTGCGGGTCTATAACTTGAAACGCTGGAGGCAAGTTCACTTAACTTCCGAATCCTTTTTAAAATAAGCAGTCATTTCCTTCAGAAAGATTCCGGTAGGGTTTGCTGAAAGTTCCGTATATTTTATAAAAATTTCAAACCTAAAATTGAATCAACTTTTGGTGTGAAAAGGCTAATGAATGTCTGTGTCAACTTGAATAGGGTCCGGCCATGTGGATTATTCAGAAGACATTATTATGTACTCATTTGAATTTTGATTTAGGTCAAAACCGGTGTTGGGAGATAATCTAAAAGCTTCTTGTTTTCAAACTTAATTAATTTTTGTTTTTGTATTAATTTTTTCAGAACGAAAAGTCGATCAGTCGATCATGGAACGTCGGCGCCATTTGATCTCGAAAGTCTCAGATCCAAAGTCGAAGGGAGGTTCCAGAGTCTGGACAAACTCACACGAAACGGTAAATTTTTCATTTAATTTCTACATCATAGACATGGATGTGTCATATGCTGTGGAATATACACGAGTTAACAAAAAATGTGAATAGTTACTCCATATGACAAATCCAAGTAAAAATTTTGGGGTTTATGACGTCAGTATTCCTTAAAATTTGACGACCAAACTAATCATTTGTGCACTTAGCTCGAAATTGGTGGTCAGAATCATGGGGAAGTATTTCAGAGGATAAAGATGAAGCTCATGATGAAGCTCAAGTTCAAGGTATAGAGACTCCCCTTATGTGTTGGGACAGATGACCCACTTTAAGATCCTTCAATAAAAGTAGACATTGTTTTTAATTTTTGTAAAATTTCCACGGTTGAAACTGTAAGAGTAGATTTGGTTTCCCGAAAACTATGTCATCTACCAACGTACATGACCGCAAACCGCAACCCCGATCCAAGAAGGCTCAAGAGACGTCTTCTAAATTCAACCTACCCTCAGTATCCCAACAAGACAAGTTCCTACCTTAATTATTAACCTTGGTTAAATATTTCTCTTCATTAACAAGCTTAAAACATATTACGTCTTATATTCAACATTTTTGCATGTACCTATTGTAACGTCATAAGTTGAAACAATGCCTTTTCATTCTTTGTTTTCCGAATCTTTGTTGATTTTTAATTATAAAAAGTTAAACATTATTTTTTATATTGCAAAAAATAAGCTAGATGTTTTGAAAATCGGGTATAAAAAAGGGGTAATCGATCGAACGATGTTTCACTGTTATCAGGGAAGACAAGGGTGATTGGAAATAGGGTGGGGAATAGGGAGGGAGGGCGAAATATAGATGTTTCAAAACGCCATCGTAGTAACAAAGGGCTTCCTGAAATTACGCCTCCTTTCTCGGAAATCCTGGCCTATTGACATACAAAAGACCCCCTCCCCGCTATTACTTATCACCCTATTTCACCTCTAGATATTTCAAAGTCAGTTGAAACTCTGTATTAAAAAATATAAAGGCTAATTAAAACCTACAAAGGGAAAAATAGAAAGTCCTCATTAAAATAAGCAATGGCACAAAAGCTTTTTCCAACTTACGATGTACCAAAACTATATGCCCTCTTTGAGCAGAAACGTGTTAGTTAGGAAGTACATACATTTTAAAATATAAACTTTTTTTCTTTTGTTTATATTAGCATAATCCAAGATAAGTTGGTATTCTTAAGTATATAGGTAACCAAAAAAAAAACGCTGATTTTGTTTTAAAAAACTACGTTAGTCCGATTATGGGGACGGAACCGAGAAGGTTTACTAGTTAACCCAGTTGTGAGTAAAAGGGGGCCATCAATACGGGTCGAGTCGATGCCTGGAATCCTCTAGGGCGGACGGGTAGCGGGGTTCGCAGGGGGGTGGCTCTGTCGAGTCGGGAGTGGGAACGGCTTTTCTTCTAACTAAGGGCTGCCACCCCTTGGCCGCGCTAGTGTTTGTCATGGCTGCTCGCCTACCCACGGCTTCACAGCTGTTCTATACAACCTACAACTTATCAACTCGCCTTACAACCTCACCTATTCGTCAACATGATCTTTTGGATTAATACCAGGTAAATTCATTTTCCAATATCCCTTCAACCTTCCCAAAAATACATACTTCCACATAACATTAAAAAATTTACAACATAACATTCAATTCTACTTTTTTAAATCTTTTATTTACTTTTTATTTTCAACATCTTCTTTTTCTCTTTCACCAATCTTTCCCCTGTCATACTAAACCCGCAAGACTTATACACTTTACACTATTGCCTAACCGAAGATAACAACGATTTTTCTTTACTTACGTTCCAAAGTAGAAAATTAAAAAAAAAGAAATCTATCTAAAATGGACCTTTTTGGCATTAAAATAAAGCCTTATACATTAATGCGTCATTAAAACATATTGCGTCAATTTTTCTTTTTTGTTATGATGAACGTGGAACGTTCTCGGCGTTTAAGTTCTCTTGCAATGAGTCTAAACGATTCCTTATTTATGAAGGCCAAGTTTTAACTAATTTTTAATTTATACAATTATAGCTGAATTTTATTGATCCAAATTGGTACCCCAATGAGAATAGCTTATTTTGTGTTAGATTTATTCATACTAAGCTTTGCACTTACTATTATAATTTATACATTCATTTACGTCAAATAGTCCTAATGGTTTAGGAATTTTTTTTGGATCATTAGTGTTTTCAAATTCCTAAAAGAAAATAGCCCTTTGATTCGGGTGATGTTTGAGTTTTGTTTATTTTTAAAAGAGGGGGACACCTATATAGTTAATTCACATTCATGTTTCATAAAAATGTACATTTGTTTATCGGATAAATCGATGTAAGGAGTATCGAATATGGTTGAATTAGTTCAGAAATATAGAACTTTTATCATTCCAAGAAAACGTTCTTTATTCCGATAAGAAAAAAACTAAATTAAATAGGCTAAGTACGTGATCGTGCGATTGTATTACTCACTGTGGTTAAAATTGCCATTTTTGGCTGTTTCCAGGAGGGAAGAAGAATTTTAGAAAATAATCAAGAGGGGATGGGGTAACGAACCGAGAAAAATTATCCAAACGCTTTGCATTGTTTCTATGCTGTACTATAAAATATCCTATACCGAAAAAATCTGAACAAATGGTGATTAAGTACGTAAAAAACTAGGTTAATAACGAGAATAAAGCCTTTAGCTAACAAGCGTACAAAATCTAATCCTTATACAAACTGCAACAAATATTAAGGAGAGCTTGATTAATGTTCGGGGACCCCGGACGCACCGCCTTCACAGCACACTCTTCGGGGATGATAAATTGGCTCTTGAAAACTTAAACCTAACCGTAAAAAAAAACTTTTATTCACTGTGTCCTTAAAAATGCTTGCGGTTTTCCTGTTATTTAAAATGAATTCTTATAAAGAAAAGAAAATTTTCACGTCTTGTGGTGTCAAGCCCTTTTATAGAATGAAAAAAATCAAGATAAAATTCCATTCCTGTCCCAAACTTTTCGATTTCCTCGTCTCTTTTTTTATTTGTCACTTTTCGGATATTACGTCGAAAATTTTTCCAAAACTTTTTTCACAACAGCCCATTTACTTTTTATACCTATCTCAAAAGAGTAAAATGATTTTGTTTTTAATCAGTGTATTAAATAGCTATTATTCAACAAATGATTATTCCGTTATGGGTCATTCTTTATTGAAAATTCTAAATTTATGAGATTTTGATTAATTAAAGAAAATTCTTTTATCTTTGAATCGAAAATTCAAGGTTAACATCGCGTGATCGCACACATAAAATTTCTTTTCCGTTAAGCAAATACTAATGCATCCCTATTTTAGGGTTTTATTTTTTCACATCCGAAACTATTATTTAAATGATTTCCTCACTTTATTTTTAAACCTTTTCTAATAAAAGGTTTTAATTAATTCCAACAAAACAATAACGTTTTTATAAAAGTTCCGGTTTGAAGAGCTTCCAACGATAACTTCCTCAAGGATACAGGAGGAGGAGTATTAAGTAGGAGAACTAAATTTTTGTAAAAGTTGTGAAATAAATTTGGTGGGTATCGCAGTAAGTCTTGAGGAAGTTAGAAATTTTAGGTATTTTTTGTTGTTCGTTTTCTGTTTTTTGAAAAAAAAAAAAAAATAAAATTAAGTACCTAATAAATCGCCATTTTATTTTCCGTTAAAAAAATTCTTGAGGAAGTTAAAAAAAAAAAAAAAAAAAATTATTTTGAAAATTTTATATCAAGGTAGAAATTCAGTACGGTTAGCCAAAGAGAGGCCGCCCTCGAGCCGGCGAAGTGACTCACATTTCTGCCTAGAAAAATTATTAAGTAAAAAAATTTTGGAAAATTAAAATTTTAAAAACATGGAAAATTTTTAATAATTCAAGGAATGTTTAGTGAAAATTTGGTGAAGATCGGACCAACAGTACGCCCACAGCGCTCATTTTAAATCTTTGAACAGTCATATCTCCGCCATTTTGAAAAATTTCGAAAAAAGCTCTCGTCATTTTCAAGATTTCTGTGAAAGGAAGCTTGTGTATAAATTTGGTGAAGATCGGATGAAAATTGCGGCCGTGAAGTGTTCCGGAAAAAGTGGCGACGGACGGCCGGACGGCCGGACGGCCGGACGGCCGGACGGCCGGACGGCCAGACGGCCGGACGGCCGGACGGCCGGCACCACAGACAAAGTCAGGATCGGCAAAGATCACTTATCAGATTTATCCTACGGGGTCTGGAAGACCCTTTTCTAGTAACAGGGGGTCGGAGGGTATCACAGTAACTTCTTGAGGAAGTTAAAAATATTACAATAGGTAGATTTCTTTTCTTCGAAATCTAGCTAAACATAATATTTTAGAAAGGAAAGAATTTTTTTCGTGTATTTTTAGAACTGGAACAATATAAGATAATTTTTCAACATGTGGCTTCCTCCCCCTTGTCAAGCCGCCTCTTTACAAATGCAAAACGGGAAAAGGACAAACTAGGAAGTATTTCAACATTCCCTTGTATACGAATGGGAAGGGAAAGTTCAGCCCGGGAGGCTAGAAGCGGAAAATTTTAGATTTTAATTTTGAAAGAAGAAAAACTTTAAACAAAAGCAAAACTTAACAAAGAGGTCAACTCAAATTTAATGAAAAATCCCATTAATGAAAAATCCATTGTGATTAATAAAAAAATATTTTGATACGCCAGCGTGAATGACTTTTTTGGTAAAACTTGATAATGTGGTAAAACTCAGACGTTTTGTTTTAAAATTAACAATTAGGGTTAGGTATTGTTTATTCAAGTGTATTCGCTACAAATGTTTATCCATATCTCAATCTGTTCTTACAGAATCAATGTTAGAAAAGCTGTTTTTAAAATGTCTAAATTACTCGTCTGAACTTATCAAATTCTATTTATGCAGGGATATCTTTAAGATTAAAGGTAAACATGTCAAGATAAATAAATTTTCCATGTTATTTATTTGTTTATTTTTTTTTTCTCCGAAAAAAAGTGCAATATTTAATAAATAATGTTTGGCTAGTTCCATAAAGTAAAGCTTTTTGAATTTTTATTGAATTTTTTAAAAAAATTTTCCTTATCTTTTGAGAAACAGTTGTCATAATGAAGTAGGTTATTAATTTCTTTATGTTTATTTACAAGAATCGTTACGTCATATTTTGGTTATTTTCGTTTTTTTGCAATCTGCATGGCAGAAAAATTTTATTCTTTTAATTTCCTAAAATGATATTTACGTACGCAATAGCTAATTTATCTCATTCTGTTGATTCACTGAACTTGCGGCTGGGACAATCCGCCCTTTGACGCTCAACTTGCCCATCAAGTTTTAATTGAGTTTTTATCATAGACTGGGGAAATGGAGATTAAAAAACAAGGTTAAAAATCAGGAAATGGGAGCATGTTTTGTTAACAAAATCTCCAAACTTGGCTTTTTATTGTGCCGTTCTAAGTTTATATTGAGAGAAATCTGCCAAAACTAGTCCGAAGACCAGAAGTATTATGTATTAAGTCCGTACTTTATGTCGGTTTTGTAGTTCTTGAGAATGAGGAAAGGGAATGGAGAGGGGGGTGAGTAAGAATGAATCGATTAGGTCTCCCTTGACGTTTCCCGAGAACCACTTCACAACCACCGTCGCATTCAATTATTTAAAAAGTTCAAAAAGAGAACGAAAGAATAAAAAAATTTATATTTAAAATACAATCAAGATTCCCGAAACGGAATTATCAGCTTTGAGATATTCAAGAAGCCTGAGGCGTTTCAAATTGCGTTCCAAAAAAGAACAGGTCTTAAATATTAATTTTTTTTAATCCGTAATTAAAATAATAAACAGAATGAATTTAGAACGAAACCGTTTTTCCATTAAGGTTTATAATAGCCTTAATCTTAATTTTTATCTAGCATAAATACTCGAGACGATTTGATAAGACAGTTTGTTTCTGGCAAACTCTTGATGAGAAGAGTTTAAAATTTTCTTCGTGAAGTGTAATTTTCGTGGTTTTAAAAATGGCTAACGAGGAAATCGGTGAATTCCTGTACAAGATACACCAATCGATCGTCGATTTGGTCGAGAAGACGGACAGGATGAGCGCGGAAATACGTGCGATCGGCTGCGAGAACGCCAAGTTGAAAAAAGAGCTCGAAGACGTTCGCGATCGGATGGCGAAAAGGGACGAAATGTTAAAAAACGTCCAGGATAAATTGGAAAATATGGACTCTGATCATAATTCGGATGTTAAAGTTTTGATACACCCACCTCACTCGGACAATGACTCGGAGAAATCGTTCAGTGAAGAATTCTTGGGTGGAAATAAAGATTTATCTTGGAAAAAATTAGGACCGCAAGGGCCCTATTTATTATCTTTCGATAAAAGCGATGATGAAAAATCTGACGAACGTATTGGACACTGTATTACGAGAAGAATGTTAAGCACGCAATTTGAAACACCAGAAGATTCGGAATCTGAAGAAATCCCGAGAAGGAATAAGAAATCAGAATCAAATGCGGAAATGAAAATTTTGAACAAAAAGCTATTATTAAAAAACGACATTCGTAGGCAATCAGCTCCAACATTGACATTAAGAAAAAGAGATACTTCTCCAGTCAACATAAATCATGGTTTGACTAAAAAGAACGAAAACAAAAATTTGTTAGCTCATAGATTGGGTATCGAAGAAGAACTAGAAAGAGTTAAAATGAAACTTTCAGAAACAGATTTGACCAAAATTCCCCATCGTCTGTCTGCTATACGAAAAGATGACTTAAGAAGACAATCTTCACCCGATTTGTCGACTGAAGGATCAAACATATTAAGTGTGAGAAGAAAAACGACTGAAGTAAAGAACGAACTTTGGGAAGAAAGAAGAAAATCGATAAATTTGAGCATGCACGGGGTCAACGATTACAAACCGGAAAGAGAAGACGTTTTTACCAAGTTGGCTTTTAAGTTAGGAGTTGGAAACGAGCTTTTGAAAGCACAAAGGAAATTATCAGAACCTAATTTGATTGAAAATCACTATAAAGGTACTACGAACCATTTAACGATCCCAGAAACCAATAGACGGAATTCGACGGATTTATCGATGATTAGTACAAAATCCAATTTTTTGACGTTGAGACAAAAATTTTTGGACGATATTGCTGAAAAGAATAGAGAAAGATTTACGTCCGAGCCAAATTTGATAGCGAACATTCGAGGTATCTCAAACCGAAAGCAGTTAACCGTCCCAGAAATCAATCGAAGGAAGTCAACGGATTTGTCGAGCTACACACCCCAAGCCGAGGTTGAAAGGAAGCTCTCCGACCCTGTACTACTCTCTGAAGAGAAGCCCAAAAGGAAGCGGAAGCTCTCCAAAAATATCGCACATCAAATCGCCAATTTTATTAAAGGAGGTGAGAAAAAAAAGTCTGAAAAGTTTAAGAGGAGCAGCGTCTCTTCCATGCCTGGAAGTATGCGTAAAAAGACGCGGAACAGTTTAAAAAAAGTCGCTGATAAACTGGGCATCGATTTGCACTTGGATGAAGTCCAAAGTTTCCCTTTAGGTAAGGGTCAAAGAGTTTTTATCGTTTCTTGCGTGCTTCACTTTCGCTAATTCATCATGGAAAGTAAAATTTCTTCTCTTTTTTCATTGGTTAAATTGTCAAATTTCACGAAAGGACATTAACCCCACGCACTTTGTTTGTTGTCATTCTTTAATATTTTTATTCGGCTGCTCCACCTTCCGATATAACAATCACATTTTACGCTTACAATCTTCATCATAAATTTACTAATACCTACTTACTTTTTTCCTTTAATGTGATAAATTATTTAATCAAAATTTTAAAACATTGTTGGACTTTAAAAAAACATGTGTATTCTCTACGTCGAATTAGTTTGCCATAGTTTTGACCTAGTTATGGCCAAAAAATAATTAAGTTATATAGAAAAAACCGTCGGACATCGGAATATTCAGCCAATCAATACAACCTTTCTATATTAAGCTGACCTCTAACAAATTATGTTTGTTTACAACGTTTTCTCTATACCTACGTATCCTTTATTCATCTTAAGTTAGTTGAAATAAAGTAACGTAAAATATTTTTTAAAAAATACGGACGAATGGAAAAGCCAACATTGAGGGTGTGTTTTGGGAGGGTGGAAAGATACAGGTTGAGTGCCAACTCGGATTCTAGGAAAAACCCCCTGGGATCGTTCTTCCAAGAAAACCTCCTGAACCGCTTCTTTTATGGAAAAAAGATTGTTTGAATAAAGAAAAGAATCCTTTAAATCTATAAAACATCCGTTCCTATTTTTTATTCTAATCTTAAACTTGATTTTTCTGTTTCAGGTACGTCAAGGCATTATGTATCTGTATATAAATAGGTATTATTCAGGAAGGTAACTTTTTTTTAAATTAAGAACCCACTAAAAAATTTAGAGGTACGTAATTAGTGTTTTATTTAAGTTTTTCTTTAATTTTGATTTACCGAAACGGTTACAGAGTTAGGCCCTGGGATTTTTTTTAAATGAAGCTTTCTAAAAATGGACTAACTTCCGAATATAATATACGTAGTATTTTTTTAATAAAAAAAGGACAGTACCTTCGTTTGGATTTTCGATTAGGGTGTGTTCCACTTTCACAGAAGCGAGCATCGAGCCTGTAAAAGAGAAGTCAGTTTTAATTTTACAGAAATCTTTTGTCTATAGAAAAAAAAAGGTTCGTTTGTTCCAGCTCTAAGCTCTTGTAGATTTTTAAACAACATGGATCAATAACATGCCGATAGGAGGAAACAAATTTTCCTCGGTGCTTAAATAGGGGTGAAAAGCCAATCGCGAAAGGTAGCTAAAAACAAACGGGAGGGGAACATAAAGAAATTTTATATTCTAGGAAAATGTCGCTTTTTATTATCCCGCAAAAAAATGGAGCCTTCTAATTTTCAATCGAGAACCATTCTCCAGAAAATTTTAATTTTTATTATGAGAAAGTTGTGAATTTTTAACGTTAAAAATTAAAACGTAGTAGTGAAAATAGCATGAAAAAACAGTTTAAAAAAAGATAGGCAAAATTTTAAGATCTCGCTGACGCGGCCACGTCCTCTTCGTGGTGGGGAAACGAAGGACGCCGACTCTAGCAACTTTTAATTTTTTTTTCTCTCTTTCTCTCTTTCATATTTAGTCGTTCATGATCAACTCAGACATTATTTTCGTGCCAGTGAAATCTTTGTTTATTTTAATATTTTGGGTTTTTCTCAGTTCCCAATTCGTAAGGCTTAAATATTTTTTATTTCCGAACCAGTCACCTCACTTATTCAAGCACAGAAAAAGCTTCATCATTATTTTATCACAATCGACTACACGTTCAGGATTCCGAGGCGAAGCACCTCAAAATGTTTTGACCTCCTTAAGGTTTTACATAAGTGCCAGCTTATTCTCTAAAATAAGCTGACTTCAAATTTTTGATTATTAATGTCTGAAATAGATATTTTAAATTTTTGAAAATAACATAACTTTTACAGAAGTTTTCCCATAATTAGCGCTTCTTTACGTTTTCTAAAAGATGATTCATGGCGTTTAAAAGCCTCTTTGTTTAATATTTTGTAAGTTCACTATCGTCAGATTTTTCCTTTTTTTTAAATATTCGCACTGATAAGTTTATAACCAGTATCCAAGGACACATTAACCTAGGTAGTCTCAGTCCTGACAGTCATTTCAGGTTAAAAGTCAAATATATTAATCCTAGACCCCCCCCCCTTTTTTACTTTTGGTCGAAAGTGGTATGGGGAACTTTTACAACCGACATTTTATATCTTTTATGCAGTTTTTAATAAAACTAATTAATTAATTTCGAGGAAAAAACAATTAAATTATAACATTTCCTACTGGAAGAGTGGAATTTTTTGTAAGTAGGTAAATGAAAAATTTATGAAAAATCGTGATTTTTTTTCGATAAGATTTAAGGACGTTTTAAAGGTAGCATCCGGTCCGATGGATGATGAAATTTGTCCTTGCTTGATTCTTACGTAAAAAAAATCAAGTTCATTGCTTTAATGAGGCTACTTGAGGGACGAAAGTTTTTTTTAACAAATTTTACGCATCACAAACTTTGTTTTTCAGGTCAGCCCAATGCGAAACCATAACTTCCTCCTGTGGATCAAAAATGTTCATTGCATTTTTTTATTGTAACTTAGTACAATAATAATTCATTTTTATTATTTTATAGTATTTCTTCATCCCTCAAGCTTTTGCGATGCAAGTTTTGCAATAGTAAATGTTTTCTTCATAAATTGACGAATTGAAATTAAACATCTATTACTCACGCGTTGCCACTGGGCAAACTTGTGATAAAATGATGATAAGGATTTTATCAATTTCCTATAAATAAATAAGCTTCCTGAGGTGCCTGGTTTAATAGTAAAAATTATTTGTTTTTTATTTTATTTTTTAATCGTGATTAGAAAAAAAATGGGGAAAAAAGAAACTAGTTTCTCCAATGTGTTAAAAGACCACAACTATAACGATGAACCGAGAGTGCACATTTTGGAAACCGAATTAAATGGATTTGTCGTTTTCTACTATTCTAAAGGTATAATTTAAAAAAATTTATTAAAGTAAATCTTGCAAAAAATTGCCTATAAGAACAGTGACGATGTAATGGAAGTCTTGCGCTCCAACGCTATTCTGGAGGATCGTTCGGAACCCGGAATGCGACAACCGGGAGGGAAACACCACATTCCTTCCAACATAAAATTATTCGGACCTTTAATGGAGGAAAAAGCGTGGAAAATTCGTTTTGTTATTTTATTCGACATTCAATTGATGCTATCCGATCGATCTGGGTTTAATAAGAGACAATTAGTTACCATTGTAGTCCATTGAAAAAAATTGAAATGAAATTGGACTATGCAGTGCTGTTGTTTAAAAAGAAAAAAAAAACGAGATTGATTAAAATCTGGTTTTTATTTTGTGTTCAACAAAAAAAATTTAGTCTATTATTAGAAAGCTCATTTAAACTTTTAACTATGTATGAAAAATCGCGGTCACATCGATTAAGGACTTCTGACCTTTTCCTCTATCTAATAAAACTCAAACATTTGTTACAATTAATAGGTACATAAAAACTCATTGCTTTGAAAAATACTTCATTTTTAATTGACGAGAAAACCCGAAGTCAAAATGTCAAAAAGCCTAACAAGTTTTGAAGACTCGACGGCGGAGGAAAGATTTCGAAAGATAGTCGTCGCGATAAACACCGAAGCCAGGAAAAGGCGTCGTGAACGTAAAGCGCTTGAACTTTGGAAAAAGTCCCGAAAAAAGACGCCTCATTACAACGAATTTTTCCTCCTTAACTATTTTCAGGAAATGGTCCATTTAAAAGAGACGCGGACTCCGGGGCTATACGGAGCTGCGAGCAATACAATCGACGAGATTCTCTACATAATTAATTCGGCGAGAGACAAATCGTTTTTCTTTATGCTCAAAGAGACCGCTGCTTTGCAAAACGATCCGACCATGGATATTTCTGAAAGGGCACTCGAAGTCATCGACGACATTATTGACATAGGGGACGATCCGAAAAACGCCCAGCTCTTCGAAAGAGTCAAAATGAATTTGGTCCTCAACCCGAACACGACTGCCGAAATGCTTGTCGCCGCCGACGACATCGTCGAAAAGACGTTTGCCAAAGCCTGGGAGCTCGGTGTAGTCGTCGGCATGTTCGGCGACGATCTCGACGATTCGGGAGGCTCTTCGAACCCGAGCGCGCGGAGGTCACTTCTACACGAAATCTTCCAACTTTAAAATATCATTTAACAAAACAAATTTTTTTAAACATATGCTCTTTTCTTGTATAAGACGCCGGGAATAATAGTGTAGTAAAAGAACCTCAGGAAATTCAGTTTATCCTCTTCAAATGCCTTACGTTCATAATGCCGTACCCTCATCGCAGTTTAGAAGGGTGTCGGAATCGTGGAGGGTAAGGAGGGCGAAAAGGGCTGTATTGTTGAAGGACTTTCCTGAGGCAACTTGTAGACCGGGGATTGGCCTACTTCCAACCCCCTGCAGATTCGCCACCTAATACACTTCCAAAGGAGCGAGTGAGGTGGAAGGGGTATTAAATCATATCTCGGGAAAATAACATTATTTGGGTTTAATTGAGCTTTTCCACTCTTTCACGTCGAAATATCCAATACTTTTACGATAATACTATTTTATTTTCAGATACGGATGGAGAAAGCGGGAGTAGGGAAAGCTTGGTGGAGCGCAAGATGCAACCGAGTCCACCCATCAAAACTACCACCTACAAGGTAAACCTTCTATTCATTAACGCATTACTGGCTTAGCATTCCGTAAAAACTGAGTGTTCATCCAATGAAAAATGAACACATTTTACTTTTATTTATGGTCCTGTTAATTAAAGAGCGCTTCTGTTCCAATCGGTTGAGATTGATAGACTTAAAAGTTTAGTCTCACGTTGACCTAATTTGATGGGGTTTTTTCCCGCTCGCTCTTCTTTTTGTCCGTAATGGAAGGGGCTCGACAACTTTGTTTTCCCCACCACAATGCCGCCAACATCGTTTTGGTTTCCCATGACGTAACTGCAAGGCCATTTATGTTTATCTACATAAATTATTATTGTCTATAAAGTCACCTAATGTATTGATGTGCGGGTTACAGAATTATTGTGTAACACTGTGATTATCGACTAAAAAAATTTATTTTACGCTTTTAAAATCGTGAAGCTTTCGTAGAATTATTATAGCAAGTGAGGTTTTTCGCACTTTTGTGTCTTCCGATTACTGCCTTGAAATAGCGAAATATTTATTAAACTAGATAAGCAAACGTAAATATGTAATTTTTTAAATACACACTTCAGTAATAAGCAAAAGTAATTAGAAATCAGGAGGTCAACTGAGAACACAAGGTACCTACCAGTATAATTCACTATTATCATTTTCCTAATATGTTTTTTTGGCGATTTCATTGCATACGAAAAATGTGGGGCATTTTGATCAACTGATAGATTTTTGAAAATATAAAACCTTGCATTAAGGTACCATTGGTCTTCAGATAGTGATTGGCTCCTTTTTCTGTGTAGAGAGAAAAAGAAAAAAAAATTAATACGAATTATTTCCGCACGGTAGAATTCGACGCAAGTACGACGGACGATTAATACCTGATAATAATTGACTGTGAGATAACAGTCATTAGTCGGTTGAGTTTAGTTGTTTTGAGCAGCTACGGCGGCTTTTTGTCGTATTTTAATGCCAGTCGAGGCCAGAACATGATTGTGCACAGTCTCCCGTTTCCGAAGTTCCAAGGATGCGTCCACTACGTCGACCATATTTTCTCCGGCTATTATTTTTCGTGCCCACCTCCCACCGTGAGTTACTTTTTTTTCCTTTCAATTTTTTTTAATCAAGCTGATAAACAAGAAAGCTTATCTTAGTTTATTCAAACAATTTATTATAAAAAAAATAATATTTTATTTAAATAATTTTCAAGTGAATATTGTTACCTATAATTTTTTCATCACCTCTCCATTTTTACTTTCAGTAATTTTCAATTTCACTTATTATAATAAATTGATTTCTTTTTTATGTACCTAAGTTTGCTTTTTAAATTTTTTTTTAGATTTTATTTTGTGTTTCTTAGACAGAACCGTTTTAAATCCCCTCCCTACTTGAAAATCCATGGCCACCTGTTCGAATGATAAAATTTTTATCCTTGTAGACTTTCATAGGAAAACGAAAAATAAACAGTTTTACATTCCACCTTTCATAAAACGATTTTAATTTCATTAAATGGATTTATTTAGCTTTAAAAATTGTCAACTTATCCAAAAATAATTTTTTTTCCCGAAGTTTTTAACAATCGAAGTTCTCAACCACGAAATTCCTTTCATTTTACTATATCGATCAAAATATCAAAGTCTAGTCAACTCGTCCGTATTATCAAGTTATCAAGTTTTAATTACAAAGGGTCCTTAGGAGCAAGAAACAAGAAAGGGTCCTCTTTAGTTTACTTCGGAGCTTCTAGCAATCTATTATTTTTTCGAAAAATTGTGATATTACTTGGAAATTGGACTTAAAACTGAAAAATTTTCCGCTTGAGGATTATTATTTTCCCGATGGACGGCTTTGGATCTTTGCCATATTGAACCTCCCTCTTTTAGGCTTTTCGAAACTAATTGGCTGGATTTTTTATTTTTCGTAACGACCTTATCTAGAAACGATATAAATCATTAATCTCTTCTATTTTTATCTCATAATATTTTATCGACTATTTTCTTAATGTTTTCTTGTCTGGGCTCTTGTTTTGATGAGGTTCGTTTAAAAGGCTTTCCTAATAAAAGAACTGCAATAAATTTCAAAATGGTGTATTTTTATTTTCTTCCGAATCGTTGAACTCGTGGGAAAAGACACTGATCAAATAAATTGCATGAATAGAAGAATAAAAAGTACATCACCCTCATTTTCTGAGGAAACGTATTTGACCTCTTGTGGTCGTTAGTAAGTTTTTTTGTCAACTGCATTCATTTAAAATTAAAATTAAAAATTATAGTTTTTTGTTGTTATTTTTTAACTCTTGGCTATAGATTCAAAGTGGCAAAGTAAAGCGTTGGACCTAATAGTATTTTACATACTTCACTACACCTACTACATACAATATCCCCCTTGCCTACTGCTTTGCAGTTGGTTCATCGCCGCTAGGCTATTCAGTGTGAAAAACTGGATCCAAAATAAAATTTCCTGAGCTCCTGAACTTCCAAAACTTGGAATAGTCTTCAGTGTTCAAATGAGAAAGTAACTGACCCAAGTTTTGGAAGCTGTACTGTAGGAGGTTGAGACAGTTGATTTTGTTGGGCCCGTTTTACCTCCACCTTCCTCATCGGTGAAGTCACGGTTAGTACACTCGGTCATTATTCACTCAAGGACGACAACCGAACATAATAGATCGAGCCAAGGTGGTTATTTAGTTTTCATTCAGCTCTCTGTCAAGTTCGCTGCCAATTTTTTTATTTTCTATTCCATCAAAAATAACCAAAAAAATGTCATTTCGACATGCCTAAGGAAAAAGAGGTTCGTAATTAGTAACTACAAATAATTAATTATTTTTAATCAAAGAAACTTCTTTTATTTTTAATCTAAGTAATGTAGGTACGATAAGAAATATTAGTCCCCATGTATCGTAGGCTACCTAATGAAGTTGTTTACGTTGAACGAAGTGGAAGAATCGTTCTTTCCCAGACAAGTAAAAATTTTAGCGGAATAATTTC
This sequence comes from Orius insidiosus, assembly GCA_014119065.1. Taxonomy (NCBI): domain Eukaryota; kingdom Metazoa; phylum Arthropoda; class Insecta; order Hemiptera; family Anthocoridae; genus Orius; species Orius insidiosus. Next base: position 45,519 of record JACGAQ010001383.1, on the reverse strand, counting down.
GTAAGTGATACCCCGAGCAGGCGGACTCGTTTTTCTTTATCTTTAGATAAATTGCAGTTACTAGGTCTAAAGGAAACTTTGAAGAAAAAAGCTTATTCCGGTTCATCGCGCATGAGAAAAAAAAAAAAAAAAAAAAGAAGTAAACCTCTGGGCTTTTCTTTGATGTAATTGACTCTTTTACGTCTTTTTTTCCCGTATTCGCCCCTTATTTTTCTCCCCTTGGTCCGAAAACTTAGGAAGAAAGTTTTAAAACTTTTTTTTTTAACGAAATGAAATAAAAGAATGTTATTGAATTAAACACGAAAGTCAATATTTGCCAGCGGTTTGTGTTCCTGGCAGATTTTTTTTTAACTGCTGAAAATACAGGTATGAATTTCAATTATGGATTTTAGGACATTATTCGTTCCACTCTGCCGACCAATGGGATCTCAGTGGTCAAAACACACATTTTCTCACTACACTATTTGTTTAAATCGACTTTTAAGTTTTTTAAGTAGGTATTTTAAAATAAAACGAAGATTACTTCGTCATAATTACTCGAGTGAGAAGCAAGACTTGTTTGAAGTCGCAATTAAAAATGCAGTCTCAAGTTTTCCCGTACTTTAGACCAAGGATAATTAAAAATTAAACCGAGTTTTCCCCCCTTGAGTTTTAAAACAGCGCTAATTTGTATAAAATCATAAATGTGAAAGACATATAGCTATTTTTGAGGGACCAAAAAACACGGTTTTCTATTTATAATGTCTAAAAAACCTGAAATTTGTATTTAAATGCCATACTTCAGGTTTATTAAAATTGAAAAATTCGATTTTAAAAGCGAGTTATTGGAAAGCGCTCTGAAAAGAAAATTCTTACAAAAATGTTGGAAGGGTACAAGGAAAAAAGTTGAAAAGGATTTAAAATAAACGGTTGTTTTACGGCATCACGTCTTAAGGAAATTATTTGTTTTATTGAAGAGAATCTAAATGGAGCTTTTCGGCACAATCCGTTATTTTATATCGTCGTAAAAAAAGTAGCTTTTTTATTCAATCAAGCCTTTATCTTTACATATTAAAATCGATGAAAAACCTAAGTTTTTAAAAATTAGTTTATCTTTTTGAATTCGACCGTTGATCGGAAGAAAATAAGTTGGAAATCGGAGGTAGGGTGAATGTGCTCTGTTGTCGAGGGCAATTGGCCCGAAACCGAGTAATTAATTACACTGGTGAGGCCCACTTGACACCGGACAAGTACAAATTGAACCCTTTAACAATATTTTAGGTACCTAATTTTTATTTTTAAAAAAGTCTTTCTCTTATATTCCACTAAAATGAAATTTTGTTGAAGGCTCATTTTTTGCGATTAGCTAACTGAAAGCCCTCGTGGATATTTTTCCTACGTCACGTCCCCGTTGTTTGCTCTCGGAAGAAGACGTGACTTATCTTGTCAAGTTCAAATAGAGAAAGAAAAAAAAAAGGTAGAAAACAATTCTAAACGGTTTTTCGGCGTTTTATTGGGTTATTGTAGTCACATTATGGTTACTTGGTGGTTCGGACAATCAATATGTCCGACTTGGCAACTTGCCGAACATTCTGTTGTCATCCGGAAGATTCGAGAGCCACCCGTAGCGCGAGGGAGGGGGTGCAAGAATTGATTGCCTGTGTTGCACGATAGGTCTATTTAGGGCTTTCGTATAGCCGAAAAGTGCCCAATAATAGCTTCGAGATAAAAAGATTCACCTAAATTTAGGCAAAGAATCCGTTCTAAAAGTTGAAAATCGATCAGTCTCAACCTCTTCGGCATTGCACTTCATAAAAATTTAACCATTTCTAGTCTTCAGGGATGCCAGTTGCTATAATTGTTCGTCACTAGATAGCTCAAAGATTTTTAACAAAACTTTAGAGAGACAAAAAAATCTACGCCACTTTGGCGAATTTCCACAAACTCGAAATTTTCCAGAGACAATAAACGAAAGGAAGACTCTGTAAAAATCTGGTGGAAAAGTGCCTTGAAGTGGTCCGAAAACCACATCAACGGAAGGACGGCCGGACGGGCGGCACATTGGAAAACATGGAGGGTGCCATAATAACGAAAATGTTAATAATCAATCACAATCCGCCTTAACCAGTAGAGTATAATGGGGGTTGGGAAATTACATTTCAATCACTTTAAACATTTAAATCATTACAATAGTTTGTCACGAACGGGTAGCGGGGTCAGCCCAGGCGCTGATTATGATCCATATCCAAATTTCTCACCTGAATCAGCGATTTTTGAAATAAGCCATTTTATAAAGAGAATCAGGTCCTTATTTAACGACGAAACTCAGACTTAATATACGTGTTTAGTACTTACATAATAATTGGTGCGACGTCTTCGGAGAAGAATAATCCGGAGGTGAAAGAATGCATGCACAGACTGGCCTCTCTGCCATCTTGATATATCAATAATGCAATATTATTAATGATGATGCATATTTTTTCAAAATCCATCATTAAAAAGGATCTAGCAAAATTATTTCGTCAAAAATGGAATAATTTGGTATATAAAACATAAAAAAATGAAAAAATAATAATAATAACAGTATTACGTTGGATGGAGGGAGTGTTTGAGTGATAAGGGGGAATGCTTGGTGAATGAGTAAAAACGCGAAGGTTACATTCTATCCTATGACTCACAGTCAAAACAATAACAAAACCTCGTTTATTATTTTTTCCTTGTCCCTTTTTTATACATGAACGTTCTAAATTAAGTATTAAAAAGAGAGCAAAAACTTTGTTCTCTTATCAAATATGAAATGTAAAAATGGTTGTCCTAATTCATGAAAACGATCATCTTTATGTCAAGGTTGGGTTCATAAATTATTTCGTTTGTTTTTTTGGCATAACGTTTTGCACCAAACCTTTATGTTTTTGCACTAATAATCTAGAGTGAATGTTTTGTTTTAATAGATTTTTTTATTTTCTTCGCACGGTTGAAGTCTTTGGACTTCTGCCATTCTCTAAATACTTGGACTACTTTTGTGGTATTTAGTTATTGTATGGAATAAAAAATATGGCAATATTGTGTGTTTTGAGACTCTGTGGAACCCCTTTAAAGGAAAATATTGGTAGGCAAACAGCTATTTTTTATCTTTATTGATAGTTGTAAAACATTTTCGCATGACAGTCCTAGTTTTCTTATATCCTTCACAAGTTAAGATGTTCAAATCCCTTTATGATTCATTTTTCAAAATATTTAAGCCGGTATGGAACATGTGTGGTGGTAAAAAGCAACAAAGGATTATGGCTGTCTTTTTTAATTCTACTGATTGGAACAATGAATTTTGCTCTTTTTAGCATTTTAAGCTTGTTTTGGGCCATTTAGTTATTTATTCTGATGTGAACTATTTTGCTTAGTAATTTTTTCTTAAATTTAAGGTGGAAGCCACAGATACCCTAACGTCAGTAGCGGCAAGGTTTGACACAACACCGTCAGAGCTTGCCAAATTAAACAAGCTCGTATCGAGAACAGTTTTCCCGGGACAGGTTATAAGAGTTCCAGACAATTCAGCGAAAAAGTCACGAGAAGGCGATGAAGATGGAGACGGAACTTCGCAAACAGCGAGTATCGAAAGGAGCGAAAATACGGATGAAGAAGGTATTTATAATCTTCTTCACTCTGGTCGTTGTTATGGAAACTAATCTTTTAAGTGAAGGCTGGACATAAGCTACTTAATAGAATGTTTCGATAAACAAAAAACAATCTAACCTGAATATTATATTTGACTTGGAAAGCAGTTGGAAATATAAATAAAATCAAGCTATATTACCATCACTGCGCATTTTGTTTCAGATATGTTGGATACATTACGGGTGAATTCACCGAAACCTGGTCATATCGAAAGAATAGGAACACCTTCGTCACCCCATTTAGAAAAATTTTTACGAATTAATGTCCGGCACATCACAGATGGACAAGTAAGCTTTGGAGGTTTCCATTTCTTGAATTTTTTTATATTCCATTTTTCAGGGCGTTGTCAGTGGGACTCTCATCGTCACGCCAAATGCCCTCATGTTCGATCCGAATGTCTCCGATCCTCTTGTCATCGAAAGGGGCCCGGAAGCATACGGAGTCATCGCTCCTATGGATTACGTCGTAAATGCGGCAATTTATAACGATATAGCTCACATGAGAGTTGGACATGAAGAAAACAAGTAAGGCTTAGAAATTATTTAAATTTTTAATAGTCACAATTCCTTTTTTTGCAGAAAATTACCAAAACCCGAAGTATATCACATGAAAAGTGAGGAATCTGAAGGTGAAGGGGATGCTAGCTGCCTTCTATCGACTGACCAAGGTGATAGTAGAGACCTATCTGCAAAAGAAACCTTAGCAGATCTCAGGTATTTTTCATGCTTATAAAATTTTTTGTCCAATACCTATTAGGATGTAACATGTGTGTAAGTGAGTGACTTCACCACTAGAATAGTTGGTGAGGGTTCCGCTAGACTTCGGTAGCTCGTCTAGGGAATCTTGGTCTAGTGAAGTGAACGTTTGTTTTATTTTATCAGTTTATCAGTTTTGAATACTTATTAAGAATTTTAAGAGTAATTAACGTATTAATTTATTTCCTTTTTAAGGTAATTGTATTTTGTTTATTTATATATGTATATTAATCAATATGTTCCTTTTTAAGGCTAATAAATTACGTTAACCAGTTACAAATAAATTAATACGATGCCGAAAAAGAAGGTTATGTACGTACATCTGGTAAAAGTCGGAGACCAGCAATTTGAAATCGCTGCATTATCGGAGGACAAAGAAGTTTGGCTTCAATTAAACCCAGAAGATGTGAATTTGGAACTACATCCAGTTTTAGCAGAAAAACCCTCCATCAGAGCGGCTAAAATTGCTATAAAACCCTTACACGGGTTCCGCAAGGTAGGAGTTACAATTGACAATGACCTGAAGAGAATCTATTTCGACGATTCGGACAATTTGAGTTTTAATTCTCTGCCTCTTGAAGAAGTATCGAAGGTTACAGAACCGAATGAAGAAAATGGTGAGATGTTTTTTTTATTGAAAAAGATCCAAGAACTCGAAGATAAAATTAAAACTCAACGCATAACGTTGAAGGAGGTAGAAAAAAAATTTTTGATAGATAAGTACGATAGGAAAAAGGGAATGAAAGCCAGAGAATGGCTAGCTCGGTTCACTGTGGAATGTGATCGAAACCATATAGAAAGTGATGCCCAGAAGATAGAAGCTTTAAGGTTCTTTTTAGACGGGACATCTAAAGACTGGTTTGAATCAAACATGAAGAAGTTTGGTCTCGAGGATTGGCAGAGATGGGAGGACTCATTTCTCGATATATTTGAAGAAAGAGGATGGATGTCGGTCCGCAAGGCTTATAGTTATAAATATCTTTCAGGCTCTCTGATCGATTATGCCCTGACAAAAGAAAGAATGTTGCTGGAAATAGATCCAAACGGTTTGGAGTTTTCAAGGGTACAAGCTATGGTGGTAGGTTTGCCCATAGAGGTTCAAGAAGAGATTGACAGAGAAGGGGTCAGGACTGTGAAAAATCTATTTGCTGAATTAGGCAAATTTGAAGAATCGTTTCAGAAAAAGAAGAGAGACAGTCCACCTAATACTGTCACGAACCAACACAATAAAAAATTTCAGTTTCAGAAAAACAGCAAAATCAAATGGCTCCTATTAACCAACAAATTCAAGTATCTAAAACACCATGTTATATTTGCGATGCGATGGGTTGGAAAAATAGATACCATCCAATTGGAGTGTGCAGAAATAAAGCAATCTATGATGCAAAAATGAGAACTAATCTTACTGAAGTAAGTGCAGAAGAGGAGAAAACACTTTTAAACATAATTTCGGAAAACTGAAATGCCCGGGTAAACTAAATCCACTTCTACGCCTTAATGTTGTCATGAATGATACAATACAGATCAAAGCTATTTATGACAGCGGAGCGAATATCAGTATCCTTAATCAAAGGATTGCTGACACTTTTAATACAAGTTTGATTAAAAGTGCGCATAAAATAAGGACATTAGGTGGATTTAGTTATTTGGATTCCCGGGCAACCGTAAAATTAAAGATTGGAGACATTACAGACACATTAGATGTATTTATAGTTTCGAGTAAAAATTTTTCTTATGACCTTCTGATAGGCCTTGATGCAATAAAAAAATTCCGCCTTATTCAAGATGAAAATTTGAATATATCACAAAGTTTAGATGAAATGAATGAGACTAAGAGGCCTGATTCATGGCCAAAGATGCAAGAAAAAAAGAAAGATGAGAAAATTATTGAAGATGAAAATATGAGTGTTTCAAACATCTTAGATAAAAAGATTGAAGATGAATGGCTTGATCTATTGCCAAAGAAGAAAAGTGAAGAAAAGAAGAGAAAAATTGAAGATAGCAGAAGTCGGATTATTTTTGGTCTTGAAAACCCACAACTTAGAGCTGAAATTCATTTGAATGAAGAGGTTGGACTATTAGAGGACTTCAAGAAATCAATTTCACATATTGAGGAACAAGATAAGAGGGAATCAATTTGTAGGTTGATGATGAAGTATAGACATCAATTTGCTAAAAATAAGTTTGATGTGGGACAGGTACGTTCCAAGGAAGCAGAAATTCGATTAATCCGTGATGAATATGTCAATTCTCGCCCATATAAGTGTTCACTTATAGATGAAGAAGAAATCAAGTCACAGATTAAGAAGCTGTTAGAGGCTGGTTTGATTCAGGAGTCGGAATCACCATATGCTGCACCTGTTACGCTGGCCTATAAAAAAGAAGATGGAAAACGAACTAGACTTTGCATTGACTTTCGAAAACTGAATAAATTGCTAGTGCCAGACTGTCAACCGTTCCCTACAATTCAAGAAATAATAGACCAGGTAGTTCATTGTAAGTTTTTCACTACTCTAGATGTTAATTCTGCATTTTGGTGTGTGAAATTAAGAAAGGAAGATCAGGAAAAAACAGGTTTTGTTACCAGATCTGGAAAATTTGAATTCAAGGTCTTACCATTTGGTCTTAGATCTTCTCCTTCGATCTTTCAACGGATATTATCCAATATTATCCGCCGCAACAACCTTGATTCCTTTTGCGTTAATTATATAGATGATATATTAGTATTCTCTAAATCTTGGGCAGAACATCTACAACATATTGACAAAATTTTACGCACAATTTCTGAAGAAGGTCTTAAACTAAAATTGTCTAAATGCGTTTTTGGAACTAAATCGGTGAGGTATTTAGGACATATAATTACAGAGAACTATGTTTCACCGGCTCATGAAAATCTTATTGCCATAAAGAAATTGAAGCGACCGACTGACAAATCTGGGGTCCGTAGTATCTTAGGCTCGATCAACTTTTATTCAAAATATATTCAAAATAGTGCTATAAAATTTGAGCCATTACACCGGTTGCTGAGAAAGGATATTAAATTCGTTTGGACAGAAGAATGCGAAAACTGTTTCCAAACAGTGAAAGATTATTTGTGTTCCGCACCGATCCTGGCTATTTATGATCCTTTGAAGCCAGTGATCATTGAAACTGATGCCAGCTATCAGGGGATTGGAGCTTCTTTAAAGCAGCCCCACGAGGATGGACTTTTACATCCTGTTGCTTATTTTTCTCGTAAGTTGTCACCTACGGAAAAAAAAATGGAAGTGATTCATCTGGAGTGTCGTGCCATCAAAGATGCCATTAAATACTGGCAATTTTATCTCATTGGAAGGGAGTTTGTGGTATACAGCGATCATAAGCCTCTGGAGAATCTGCGTACGAAAGCTCGTACAGATGAACATCTTGGTGATCTCATAAATTACTTATCTCAATTTCATTTCAAAATTGTCTACAAGCCAGGTAAAGATAATATCTTAGCTGATCTTTTGTCTCGGAATCCTGTGTTAGAATATTTTGAGGATACAGATGTGATCAAGACTGTAAACCTATTAGAATATTCAGAAATCTTAGAAGATCAAAAGAAGAATGTAACTGAGCTTCGATCGAATCATGATCTCCAGTCTCGACAAGGACTTTATTATCAAACATGGAAAAACTCGCCTAGAATTTGCATATCTCAAGATCTTGGGAAACGGCTCATAGAGAAGGTTCATATAGATTTTGGACATATTGGACCAGTCCAAATGTTGGCAACTATTCGGCCTCACTACTATATAAGAAAATTGGACAAAATGGTGAGAGAATTTTATAATGCATGTAAAATTTGTGTAGAAAACAAAGTACGAAGAGGACGAGCAATTGGTCTACTGTCTAGATTAGGTCCTGCTACTCGTCCATTTGAAATAATGTCGATTGATACGGTTGGAGGTTTCAGTGGAAATCGATCTCCCAAACGATATTTACACATTTTAATCGACCATTTTACACGGTATGTCTGGATTTCTACATCTACGACACAAACGTCTCGAGATTTTGTTAAATTGGTTGATTCCTTGGTCCAGAAAGATGAGATACAAATACTTTTGGCCGATCGATACACAGGGATTGACTCAGATGAATTCCGGACATATTTAGAATCGAAGGGTATACAAATCGTTTTTACTTCCGTTAATTGTGCCAGTTCTAATGGACTTAATGAGAGAGTCAACCAAACGTTGGTGAACCGAATTAGATGTCAGATAAATTCAGGAGATAACAGAGCTTGGTCTACAATTGCTCAAAACTGCGTAGCCCAGTACAATAAGACAGTTCACAGTTCGACTCGGTTTTCACCGGAATACTTACTCAGTGGAAAAAGACAACAACTTTCACCGATTCAGGAAGATGATGATACTTTAGAAGAAGATCGAAAAAAGGCATTCATGAATTCTAGTCAAAGTTTTGAATCCAATAAGGCAAGAATCGATCTGAAGAGGAGAGAATACACGTTTCGACCGGGAGAACTAGTTTACGTTGAAAATGCTCATCCTTTAAACAGAAACAAATTAGATCGCATCCGGATTGGACCATTTAAGATTGTTCGGCAAATTTCGTCGACATTTTTTGAAGTTTCAACGGGTAGACGAAGGAACATTAGTAATTTTTTTCATTCTTCAAAACTTACTCCTTATGCTAAGGTCTCCGGGGTGGAGGTGTAAGTGAGTGACTTCACCACTAGAATAGTTGGTGAGGGTTCCGCTAGACTTCGGTAGCTCGTCTAGGGAATCTTGGTCTAGTGAAGTGAACGTTTGTTTTATTTTATCAGTTTATCAGTTTTGAATACTTATTAAGAATTTTAAGAGTAATTTACGTATTAATTTATTTCCTTTTTAAGGTAATTGTATTTTGTTTATTTATATATGTATATTAATCAATATGTTCCTTTTTAAGGCTAATAAATTACGTTAACCAGTTACATGTGTTTGTTGTGAACATGTTAAGAATTATTTTTGCTTTTTTAGATCATCGACTGAAGAAGAAGATGGCTGGTATGGAGGAGCTCAAAGAGAAGGGGACGCTTTTCCGAAAGCATTCGAACGAGACCTAGTCACACCTACAAATAGTACGATCGATAAACTTGTAAGTCCTGCATTCTTTTTGTTTAAATAAACTAAAATTGATACTGTTTTTAGAGTGATAATCAAGATACGACTGCAGAGGATAAGAGCCCATTGGAAGATGACCGAGGAGATGCTGAAGCGTTAGTCAAAGCAACAGAAGAAAGACGGCGATCTTGCCTTGACCATCATTGGGCTGTTCCTAAACATTCAATTGACAATTCACTCGAAAGAGAGGAATCTGTTCAAGAAGCGGAAGGTGGCCAAGAGCCAGTTTTAGTCGATGAAGGAAGACGAGGAAGCGAAGGTCATTTAGTAAAGTTGTCTTGTCATGACTCAGGGATAGATATTAGAGACCCCCTCCGTCGGTTCCCATTGTACCTAAAAAGACTGTTTACTCCGACGCAGACATCCTTCTCGCCGGCGACGGCGAATTTCTACCTCCGAAACCTGTCAAACCCCTTGAGCCAACCATAAGCGAAGACGACAAAAAGAAACAATCAGTTTCCTTTAGCATAGAGGAAGAGACAAAAAAGGACGAGGATAAACAGGAACCGAAAAAGAGCAAAGTATGAATCATTGTAGTTAATATCAAATTGAAATAACTAAAGTATTTTTTTAGATGCTTAAAAGACTTTCATATCCTCTTTCTTGGGTGGAAGGCTTCACTGGTAGTGAAGACAAAGATTCGCTTCCCTCTTCTGCCGATTCTCACCCCTCTCACACACCATCTTCAGTATTTAGCATATCGAAAGTATTTTCAAGGTCAGTAATTCAATGCCTATAAAAATCTTCAAGTCATTATTCTATTTTTTTTTTTCTTAAAGCAAAGTTTGCAATGCATGTTTCAATTTTGCTTCATTCATGATGAACATAAAGATTGATGACTAAGATATTTATTGAGATCAGTACCCAATTTAACGATGGTTGAGAAAACAAGCATAGTTAAAATGCCATTTTTAAGTGGAAAACCATAATATCATACATTTTTATTATATTTTTTTCGAATTTCCTTTTGAGCCAACTTAAAAATAATTAATCATCTTAAACGTTAATTTTTGAGATTTTTGATTTGTCCTCTTGGCAAGACGCAAAACTTAAAACAAAAAAATTAATGCGGCTTTTTTTTTCTTCTTTCCAAAACGCTGCTGCAACTTTTCCTTGCTCCTTACCTGCTCCTTACCATAAATAACCAGTTCCCCAATAAACATGGTTACCGATTTTGGTTCGGGGCTCTTTATGAAGACCCCGAGCGAAGATGGGAATAAATTCCAATTTCCTCCGCACCCACTCGATTCCCAGCCTGGTTCCAACACTTCCTCTGCTCCCTCATCTGCTCCAACATTTTCACCGTCAAACATCATAAGTGCTGCCGGGTAAGTCCTTTATAAAGAAAAGAACCTTGTCCCGATTATATGTTGTCTTTTAGACTTAGACAGGAGCATCACCAAATTAGTCCGCACGCATGAATTTATGTCTTCAACCTTTTTCTTTCAATAAAATAATTATCATAAACCTTTTTAGGCGATCATCAGTTGGAACATACATCAAACCGAAATTGGACTACAGGAGTATGGTTTCGGTCGACGACATGCCTGAACTTTTTGTATCTTTTGATAGTGAGTATTTTTGAAGTTTCATCTATCATTATATTCCATCCATAAACTTTTTTAACTTCTCATTTAAGAAAATAAGTAGATAAAAGTAAAAATTATGAACACAATACATCAGCACTGGCTGTGTAGATACTTTTATGTTTAGTTTCTAGATTGTAGATTAGGAGCTTGTAAATTTTTAACTTCCTTAATGAATTTTATAAATACTGGGAGTCTTAAATGCGTTGGGACGTATTAATTTTTAAAAACTAATGCAAACTTAATTATTTCAATCTTTCCTTTTGCTTTTCATTTATTTTTTATTATTAACTTCTTTCCTCCCCTCTTTAACATTCTAACAATTTCCAGTATTAAAACTCAGGATTGACCCTTCTGTTTCTGACGTTCAGAAACATAAAATAACTATATTTATTTCCAAAATAAAAACTAACAATTTGTTTCTTTGTTGTATTTTGCATTGCGGTGATTTAGTTCATGCACCACTTTTCCCGCAACTTGAAGACCTGGGTATGTTTAAACAGAAGGCGAGAAGAAAAATAATAATGATAAAAACGTTGAATTAATATTGGAATTCACTTAGCATGTTCTCCTTTTTCGCTTTTCTACTTTTTCTTCTCCTTCTTCCAGAAGCAAAGGTTCTGGTGCGTTCTTCATATTTGTTGTGGAGAATCTTAAATGTAACTATTTTTATAGCCAAAGAACTAAATGAGGAAAAGCATGTTTTTCAGCATGAGACTTTGGTTTTCCCTTTCAAATTCCTTCAAAGGAGCTAAATGCTCAACAAAAAACCCACTACCGTCTTTCCGCTTTGGGCACTCCATTTCATCAAAGATGTTTTAAAACTGCTTGTTTTATTATATTGTCGATTAAATTTAAAAAAATTAAGTTCTTTAAAAAAAACTTTTATTTCAGAATTAATACCAAGACCAGCCTGAGAATGAGACTGAGAATGATCTTCGGCCAGATGTCATACGGAAAGAAAAGAATGAGACCTGAATATTGGTTCAGCGTTCCTAGAGAAAAGTAAATTATAAATGATAGTATTAAAAAAATGTTCTTATTGATAATTTCTTAGGGTTGACGAGCTGTATAAATTCTTGACGACATTCGCTGGTCATTTATATGGAGATTTAGATGAAGAAGAAGTTGCGGCAAGAGGTTATGAGTTCGTAGATTCAGATACGGAATTATTTGACGAAGAAGAAGGCAACGGAAATGGAAGGAGAGCTAGCGAAGATGGCGACTTGGCCAACTTAACTAAAGAAAGCTGGGAGGTAAGTCATTTTATTTTACTCGATTCTTTTCCTTTGGGTATTACACAAGAAAAATACCGGGTGTAAACAGGTGCTGAAGGCGAGATACGCCAAGTTCTCGACATTAGTGAAAACGCAGGCGACTTTCCCTTCGACTGATTCTCAAGCCGATAATGAGGTGCATATTCCCATTTTAAAGAAAAAAATTCACTCCTCTTTTTGGTAAAAGTTGGAGGAGTTGTGTTTTAGATGTTGTAGTCCCTTTTAGTTCCTTTACAAACAGTGGGTAGGACTTTCAGCACTCTAGTCAATTTGCACACTCTTCTAGATAAATGTATGTTAGTTTTTCACTGTTGCTTTAGATGTGACTGTCTCTTCTTTAGAAAACAAACAAAAATAGATCCTATGTCCTTTGTATTAATATCAAAATTCTTCTATCTAAGGCTCTAAAGTTTCAATTTCTTTTTGTTGGAGGAAAAAAAAATTACTTGTTTATTTTTAAATTCTTAAATACCTAAATAGAATTTTGATATTAAGCTATATAGTGTATTTTTATACTTCTCAGGTCACATGTAGAGGTAGAAAATCACCAAACAAAAAGGAACACTACAACAAAAGTGGGTGTTTAATGACATACCTTCTATTTTTAAATACCGCCTACTATACCTCTATGAAAGTTAGCATTTTATTTATCAACATTAATTTTTGGTTAATAACAAGGGAAAAAAATCAATTTTTTCATTTATGCTTAAAAAATATAATTTGTTATTTGAATTGGGCCAGTGGGGGCTTGGTTTGTAAGAGTTTCTTGTGGAAGTGTTTGTACGTCGGCATAATTGGAGGACAGCATTAGTTCGGTGTAAGTTGTCAGACCAGTTTCCTTCCCATGTGTTCGCAAGGCTCAGCTTTTATGGGATTCTAACCATATTCCGTTTTGATTTTTTGTTCTTTTTGAAACCATTTTTTTTTTTTGTGTCATCACCGAACTGGTTTAATTGTCGGACTTTTGATGAGTTGGAGGTCAAAGTGATTTGTCTCTAACCTCCTTTGTTAGAAGAAACGAATCTTAACTAAAATGTGTTTGAAGTGAAAATAACGTTTTGTATAATAAATAAAATGGATGGAGTGATCACCCTGGGAAAAACAATCGTCGACGTTGTAAGTTTTTAAACAAGGAAGAAATTCCCTTTCTATTAATTAATCATTTTGCGAATGGAGCCTAAAACTAGTTTTTGATCATGATTTATTTGTTGCTTTTTTTAAATCTCTTTCTCTCTCAATGTGACAAGTTGATTGACAGCTTGCCTTTGTTTGGCCCTTGAACTTGACTTGCAGGCTGGCTTGATCGACACTGATGGAATATCGTATAAATATTGAATTTTTTTATATTTTGAAATAAAAAATGGAAGAATTAGGTCGAAAGGAACTATTGAAAAAAATACATTCAAGGACTTTCCTTTCTGACATGCTGTCCTTAATGAATTAAATTACAATATTATGGTTCATAAAAACTTATGTCCAAACTGGTGGAAGTTGAATTTTTTTAAATTGTGAAGGGAATTTTGCATGTAGTATTGAAGCCCAAAAGATCTTAAATTAAAAGTAGGTTAGATGTGCAGTTGTTGTGGTTGCAAGTCGGTGAACCTCAAATGTTTTAGTCGAATTCTTCGCAGGCTTTATTTAAGGTATTAACCCTCAAATTGCATACCTATATCACCCTCTAAAGGAAGCTGTTGTAGTACCCTCGAATCTGGTTTTTTTTTTGGGGGGGGGGCGTCAAAAACAACCATTTTTAACAATCAGAGAGCCTCCACTTTTTCTGAACCCTGGTCCATGGCCGTATTTTTTGTCCAATCTTCCATCAATTTTACTGCCTCGTAATCTCTGCCCATTTTTGTAGACGAGGGTATAAAACTTAAGACCTTTTGAGGCAGTTAAAACTACAGTTTTATACAGAAGTTTTACATTTCTGTTTGAAATTTTTAAATTTCCTGCACTCTCCGTTTCTAATTACTTAATGACACTAATGACTAATGAGCCAACTGAAATTGAGGAAGTCAAAAGGATTAGGAAGAAGATTTAAGGATGCAACTATGCAGTTTTAGATTTTTTTTTAATGACACCTGTCATGACTTCGCCACAAACAAAACAGTTAGCACGTTCTCAAACGTCTGTCAGTTTTAAACTTTTTCGAAATTTGACCTTTTTAAAAAAATACCCTTCCCTCCCTTTTCACCTGTGAATCAAAAATACGTATATCACTTTCTATTTTTGAACTTGACTGTACATTTTAAAAACAGTTACGTTTTTTAAGTCACGTTTACCTTTTAAACGACGTTTAAAAAATAGGCCCAAAACAACGTTTTTCTGGAAGATTAAAAATAAAGTTATGCAATGGATTTCGCTTTCGTTTGTCAATCTCGGGCATCTGCGCAACAAAAAAGCAATTAAGATAAATTTTTTATTGGGTGCTATAATTTTAGACGCTGTCGATTTGAGATAAAAAGTTTTAAATTAATTTCTTTTTTATACCTTATTAATATTATCTTTGAAGTTTTAAACAACTTGAAATTTTTTTAACTTTTTTTTTCTCTTCCACTTGGCTGGAACTTCCTGTAAAAAATGAAATTTTTTTAGCACTTATTAGGTTGTTTAGATAAAATAGGAAGAGATAAATGCAGAATTTTTGTACTTTGATCAGTTCTTTTATTTCGTTTGCCAGACAATTTGCCTAGGTATACTATTAGGAATCTTTCGAAATACCAAGTTGCGTTTTTGTTTCCATTTTAAATTCATAATTTTCAGTGTTTTATTTTGACGCATTTTCAACATGGTGAGTTTGATTATTTGATACTTTGAAGGATAGAACTTATTGTTGACAAACATGTTTACTTAAAGTTACGATTTCAAATTGAAACATTATCTTAGCGGTAGGATTTCGCGTTTCAAAGCTCAAAATCCTATGTTTTAGAAGTCAGCTGGGTGAAGTAATTTTTTCGGTACTATAAACCAATTTGTACTTAAATTATTCCGTTCTATTCCTGTAAAAACTAATTTCCCCTTCACAGACCCTTTACTCATGCAGAAAGCGCGCTAATCGTCCTAATAGTTCACCTGATGAGGTCTATTTGACCGAAACCGGTCATGGAATGTAACTTTCTCAAAAGAGAGTTTGTTTCTCGACGAATGTTTCTGTTTTGGACACAGCTACTAGAGGCCCCTTGAGGCCAAACGAATCGTGGTCATTGTCTATCAGGATTTTGTGTCCTTCCGGACGTCCGCTGCCATTTTCTCCGGAACTTTTCACGGCCGCAATTTTGATCGGATTTTCAGGTTACCCCATCTTTTTAAAAGGCGGCCGCAATTTTGATCGGATTTTCAGAAAATGTTACCCCATCTTTTAAAAGGATTCTAAGCAATGGCTATACCGGGATGCCATTTTGGCTCTTACTCCGATTTGGCCCAAAAAATTGCAGAAGATGCCTCTCTATGTGAATAAGAACTGACATAAATTTAGATCAAAAAACCGAACGGTTTTCGAGAAAAACGGGCTCATCCTTTTTTAGAAAACTTCAATATCTAGAACTAATGATCGCACAGAGCTTTTTTTTTAAATTGTTTAGCATCTTAAGACGCATCTTTGAGAATTATTTGAAATTTTCCCCAAACTTTTAACTCGGAAAAATTAATTTTTATAACTTTTGAGAGGTCCGAAAAATAGTTACCTTCGAGGTGGTGACACCAAATTAACACAGTATTTAGAGAAACCTAAAATTGAGATATTGAGGTTTTTTTTTAAGAATATATATATGTCTTATGATGTTTTCTAATTATTTTTCTATGCCGTTTTATAATCTAAACAGTTTATGTTTTTGTCGTTGAAAAGAAAAAAATTGTTATCCCTTAATCCATTTTTATGATATTCAAAGTGTGCCATGCGTCTCCTTTCTGCCGCGTGAACGGGTTGAAGTGGGAATCGTGGGTGAGTGGAAAATCCCCAAAGACTTAAAAAGACGTGAGAGCCCAGGTCGCGGAATTCCGTTGGATCTCAACTCACAGTCTTATCGAACTCGTGGAGCCGGCAACTCGTCCGTACCGCAACTCTCTCGTTGAAGCACATTATCAAGGAGTTTACTCCTCAATCTCCTCTTTCTTATTTTATCAGTAAAAACGGAGTCCCGAATTATTCATATTTTGTACAAGGACTATTTTAAAAATGTCTTCATCCGTTTTCAAGTCAATAACTCCCAACTCGATTTCCGCCATTCCGAAGGCCCTTTACTCTATGTGCATAGGTGAAGTCCTCAAAGGAAAAGCTTGCGATTTTGATGTCATTGACGCCGTTGAAATGGTATGTCCATTTCGCCAATTTTAAATCAATTTTTTTAAGCCGAATAACAGGAAACAAAATGATAAAAACATCCTGCTTTTTTAGGAAGTCTCGCGTCTTAGCGGATTTCAAGGTCTTTTCAAGTATTCTGGAAAAAACTAGCTTTTCGTTGCTTATATAACTAATAACTTAAACGTTTTTGATAGATGACGGCAAAGTACGCCCTAACCGGTTTTAGAAGCATTCATGACTTTTTTGCTTTATTTTTTTTAGTTCCGAACAGATGCTTTTGACCTTGGGATCTTGGGGCTTCGCCAAATTCCTTAGAGTGCAATAAAATTTCTTCCTTTACCTATAGCGGAAACAGTAGTTTGACCTTGAAGGGCTTTTTTTTTCTATTTCTGACGAGGGATTTATCTGCCTACCTAATTTTGAAGAAATTCAAATTGACCTCTTTTAAAATATTTCAAGTGCCCATCTGCTCTTAATTTTTTTTGTCACCCTTTATTAAATTTTAATTAATTTTTTTTATATCTCAAGTGATGTTCTTGACCCTTAACACCATTGAGCTAATCTTCATTTTCTTATAATCCATAATGTTTAAGAGCGGTACGCAACTTGCGCTGCATTTGGAATGGGTAACTTTTGGTTAGGAAAAGCTGATTTGTGAAACATGTTCAGCAAATCCTATGAACCTTTTTCCGAAAAATAGTTATTCTATAGAATTATTTTTGTCTTTAATTTTTACAGTTATTATTTGCATTTCGTCTAGATCCACACATTTTCAAGATAAAAGGAGAAAAATAAAGCTTTATCGTTTATATCTTTGTAACACTATTATAAAATTAAATCGTTACTTATAATAATAAAATAATAATAATAATAATCGTTACTTTATAATAAAAATATAATTCTTTTTCATTCGAAAACTGAAATGAAACACAGAAGACGCAATCGCATAAAAAGTAGTCAACGGCTTATATCACCCTTAAAAACTCATGTTTTACCATCTTAAAAATCTCAGCGATTAGGGCGAAGCGTTGGCTGGTGCTACAGTTCCTGACTCAGGTGTCGATGGTCCGGGTTCGGGTCTCGTGGTCGCCTAAAAACCCCCTAATCTTCTCGTTCCCTGGAGATCCTCTCCAAACCGGAGAGGAATGCTCCAGTATGGGAATCGAACCACGACCTTTGTAACTTCGAGAGAATTAAGGAAGACCGCTGCCATAATCCCCTCGGCCTATTATTTATCTTAACGAGTAAAAACTTGTTTAAGTGTCATTATTGCGCATTTTAATCTGTTGATAAAACATTAAAAAGAAAGTATCGTAAGCTAAATCCGAAAAAGCCCGAATTTAACGAACGCTACGTAGTGTCTGGACGTGACGAAACAGGTTTTCTCGTGGTCGCCTAAAACCCCCTAATCTTCTCGGGAGCTCCAAACCGAGAGGAATGCTCCAGTATGGGAATCGAACCCACGACCTGTAATTCGAGAGAATTACCGCTGCCATAATCCCCTCGGCCTATTATTTATCTTAACGAGTAAAAACTTTGTTTAAGTGTCATTATTGCGCATTTTAATCTGTTGATAAAACATAAAAAAGAAAGTATCGTAAGCTAAATCCGAAAAGCCCGAATTTTAACGAACGCTACGTAGTGTCTGGACGTGACGAAACAGGTTTTTCAGGTTATACACTTCGTCCCTCAAAAGTATTAATACTAAACCCTCATGACTTTCGTGTACTGCGGTTTAGTATCTACCGTGTAGAATTTCAGTCTCCCCTCTTCTCTTGAGGAGATTTGATCTCCTTCGCGGTATGGTTCTTCGCTACTTATTCATATTATTATTGGTTTTATTGTTATCATTATAGTTTTAATTATTTGTTTTTGGCGTTTTTCGATAACATTAATAATTAATGGTTTTTTAAAAAATCTAAAATTCAAGGTCGTTAATTTAGACGAAAAAAATGAGAACGAATCATTTTTCCAAAAATAAATCTTTTGATAGTACTTTTTATTGCACTCAATGAGTCAAAGCGTTTCAAAACGATTTATAGGCGTCACGCTGAGTCATTAATTTTTGGGATCATCCAACCAATTGAATTATGAAAACAAAAATTTCATAGGTCAAGGTTTGCGAAGTTCAATGTAAACATATTGTTTTGTTTCTTTACTTTATTGTTCATTTTAAATTATGTAAATAAAATATTGTAACTGATCTAAGGTTGGGCCGGAAAGAAGTGAAGGCATGAAATGCCCAGGGGCGTAGTGAAAGGAATCATGGACGTTAAAAAGTTCAATTTTATTTTAGTTACCAAGTTCTAAGTTTTCGCGTGTAGATTTAGTCGTGCTAAACTTCCAAAATTAATTATAAACAATAAATAATTTTGAATGCAACTTAAGAAACATTTCCTCATAATAAATTAAATGTAAAAGGAACTGCAACCTTTTTTTAAATATAACATTAATCACTTCCTAATAAGTATCCCTCGGATTTTTTTTTACGTTATTCGACGATGAATATGGTCATACATTCCCATTTGACCGGTCAAGTCGGACTTCGTCCTTGTCACGAAGGACGGCCGGTCAACGGCTGTTAGCCCAATTTTTTCTTTCTTCTTCACCGATGTTTAAAAAAAGATAAATAACTAAGGGGGAAAAAATCAGGTTTATTTATCACAAGGAGAGCCACCCTTCTGCTTTAGCATTTAAAAAAAAATTAAAAGAGAAAATGCTTCTTGCATTCGGAAGTTGACTTCTGATTCGGATTTACCGGATCTTCGTCATTAGGCGGGGGAAGCCCGATTTTTCTTCGTAAACATCAAAAAACTATTATCGCCTTAATCTGGTCCAGACTGGAAAGTTTTTTATTTACGTAATTTGCCCAAAAATAAAGCAACTAAAAATTTCTATTTATAGATTCATAAAGAAATATTTATTTTAAGAAATCCAGTTTTATTGTTATCACTTACGCCTTTTTGTCCACTAGCGGCATGTGACCTCGTGAATAATTATTGCATAGGAATGTACCTTTGCTGGCATACCAACGTGTAATTTAAATCTTAAATAGTTCTTAAAAAGTCGTTTCGCTCTAAATTGTTTCCGAATAAAGACTTCCGGGATCCTTTTTTGCCAAATTGTGTAGGACGTGAAGGTTTTGTAAGAAAAGTCCTTTTTTTCACCTTAAAATGTTTATTTTTAAAACCCCCACAACAATAGTGTTGTAATTAACTGACGTAACTGTGGAAATGCCTTCGGGTCATCTCTAAAAAAAATCCAGGGAAAAAAATGAGTCAGGCAACGCCTTGACCGTCCTTGCACCGTTTTCTCTTTTCCGGTCTGTCCGTATAATTTAAAAAAGAGAAAAAATTGGTTTCCAAGTTCGGACGTTACTCCAGTCACGTAGTTATAATTAATAAAGCCTTCGGGTTAACTTATTACGTAGAGATTCTTTTTTTATGTGTAAAAAAAAAAAATCCCTTGACCCAGAATATACGTTTTTTATTGTCGATATTGACTATAAGGGATGATTCTTATTATCCAGATTTAGATAAATCCAAGGTGGGAAGTATAACGAACCTAATTAAAATCGTCCGATTTCCTTTTTAGCCATTTTTCAAAACGCTTTCTAAATAATAAAATAGGCATTCTTTCCAAACATAATAAAACCTTCATTGACGTCATTCTGTAATAAAAAGATGTGCTAATAATAGCAAATTTTAATCGAATTAATAAGAAAATAAAATATTTTCCTGATAGTCCTTCTTATTTTTAGATAATTGTTTGTCTTTGTTTTTTTGTGGACCTTTCAAGTTGATTTATGACTTATAAGTTTTCCATTAATCCGTTTGGTAAATTTTACTTATCATTTCGGATGATCACATAATATGCTTTGGTTAAGGTTTCTAACAACGAACTCTCAGACTACCTATCCAGTAATATTTTATCTGAAATATTCCTTGGTTCTATTTTTTTTTTTTTTTTTTTTTTTTTTTTTTTTTTTTTTTTTTTTGATGCCCACGAGGAGGTTCCCCTAAGGTTCCCTAGCACTTAAAGCCTTAAGGCTCTATTGTGCCGCCTCATTTCTAGGGGCTAATTCTGGAAACCGGTAGAATTCTCAAAAATTCCATCAGTTTCCAGAAGGCAGATTCCTGTATGTCCGCCAAAGTAAGAAGGGGTTTTCCAAACATTGTAAACCGCCTCCTTGCAAGTGCTTCGCACTCACTCAAGAGGTGCTCTGTTGTCTCTGAACCTTCGTCACAGAGTTTGCACCTATCCTCTGTGACTATCCCCATGTTCCTTAAGTGGTACCCAACCGGGTGGTGCCCAGTCAGGATACCAGTCAGGAGCCTCAGGTCCTTACGGTTCAGAGATAGAGTTTGTGAGACTCTTAGAGGGAAGGAGTCAATGAGTCTTTTCGCTTGTCGCAAGCCTCTGGACTCCCTCCACTGTTTTTGGAACCGAAGTTCAACCCACTTTTTTGTTTCCCCTTTTATCTGGTCTTTCGTAAGCCCACAAAAGGGGAAGGGTCCTAATAGGGGAGTGAGCGAACCTTTTTTGGCCAATTGATCAGCCGCTTCGTTTCCCTCAATCCCCGTGTGTCCTGGCACCCACATCAGAGTGACTCTGTTATGTGCGCCAAGGATTTTAAGACTTCGGATACAGCCACTAACCAGCTTTGAGTTGACCTCAAAGGCTGTGACGGCCTGTATGGCCGCCTGACTGTCCGAACATATTACTATGTTGGCTCCCTTGGTACCCCTTCGGATATTTTCGAGAGCGCACACCTCAATGGCGTACACTTCTGCTTGAAAGACCGTTGGTGTGGGTCCCATGGCGCCAGAGAAGGCAAAGTTAGGGCCTTTTACCCCGGCACCGGTCCCCCCACCCATCCTTGAACCATCCGTGTACCACTGAAGTGTGCCTGAGGGGAAGGAAGGTCGATTGGCCTTCCAGTACTCCCTGGTGTGTATCACCGATCTGTACGGTCTGTCGAAGTCCAGAGTGGAGATCTGAACATCTTGGACCGTCCTTGCCATGTCTGAAATGGCCACCTCCTCCAGTATCCCGCCCATCCTGGTCCCGATAGCCAGCCCCCTGTCTCCCAGCCTCAGAGCAGTGTCAGCAGCCACCTTCATCACGAAGGAGTGAAGTGGCGGCAAATTTAAGACCCTCTCCATGGCCAGGGTTGGACAAGTACGCATAGCTCCGGTTACGGATAGGCAAGCTAACCTTTGGAGTTTGGTAAGGACTGTCTGGGCTTTGGCCTCCTTGACCTTCGGCCACCACGCCACAGCGGCATATGTAATCATAGGCCTTACTATGGCAGTGTACGACCAAAGTGCAAGTTTGGGTTGGAGCCCCCAGTTCCTCCCAACAAATCTATTGCAGACCCACATAACCTTCGTGGCTTTTTTCAGGGTCTTTTCCAAGTGAGGGTTCCACGTAAGTTTCTGGTCGAGAATCACTCCCAGATACTTAGCCTCACTGGATAGGTTCACTACTTCCCCGAAAACCGTCGGTGGAGTAATTGTATACTTCCGTTTTCGAGTGAAGGGTACAATGGATGTTTTGGAAGGATTTATTTTCAGCTCCTTCTCAACACACCACTGCTGCACCCTGTTTAAGGCACTTTGCAACAGCTCCGAGATGGTGCTGTCGAACTTGCCTCTTATGACGATCACCAGGTCATCTGCATACCCGTATGATTCGTACCCCAGTGTGTTAAGGGTATTCAGAAGGTCGTCCACAACGAGTAGCCATAGCAGAGGGGACAGTACTCCTCCTTGAGGGCAGCCCCTCCTAGGTCTAATCATTGAGATTTCATCCCCGATTCGCAGGGTGACGACCCTACTGGATAACATTGAGTCAATCCAGTTGACTGTAGAGGGTTCGATACCTCTGTTTAGAGCAGCATTCCTCATCGATTCAAAGGTAGTGCTACTGAAAGCACCCTCTATATCCATGAAGCACGCCACTGCTATCTCCTTGTTCTCAATCGCCTTTTCCAGCCTCCCCACCAGTTGGGTCAGAGCACTGTCAGTGGACTTCCCCTTCTGGTAGGCATACTGGTATGGGCTGAGAGGGAGATTGACAAGGTGTTCCTGCCTTATATGCAGACCTATTACCTTTTCCATAGCCTTAAGCTGGAAAGATGATAGACTGATGGGTCGGTACGATTTGGGGTGCGCATCCCCCCTTCCCCCGCCCTTCGGAATGAATACTACATTGGTCTCCCTCCACGGAAGAGGTATGTATCCAAGAGTATAGCTATATCTACATAGCTGAATTAGATAGGGCAGAATTTGGCCTAGTCCCTTCTGAAGAAGGGCCGGGCCAATTCCGTCCCCTCCTGGGGTCTTAAATGGTCGGAACGAATTGACCGCCCAAGTGACCCTGTTCGGAGTAAAAATCCTACCAGAGAGACTGTAGGCTAGCCTCCTGTCTCTCTGAGTGGTAGGATTCAGAGGTGGTGCCTCTGCTTCGCCTTCACCTTCCGAGCCTATCAGCTCAGAATTGCCGAAGTGTTCCTCCTGAAGAATTTTGAGGGTCTCCCTGGCGTTTTCGGCATAGCCCCCATTGGTCTTAGTTAAAAGGCCCATTGGGTTGGAGTGCCCTCTTCTCATAATCTTCTGTATCCGACTGGCGACCGTAAGGTCCGCCATTTCGTCACAGAATTTCCTCCAGGAGTCATTTTTAGCCTTTTTAATGGCTTTATTGTAGACGGATTGGAGGTCTTTGTAATCCCTCCAGGAGCCGTCCCTTTTTGCCTTGTTAAAGGCTTTCCTAGTCCTATCTCTCAGCAAGTCCAGCTCCCTGTTCCACCAGAGCGAATTTTTATTGTTCCCTCTGGTTTTAACAGGACAGCTGTCATGAAATGCCGTCCTGATGGCCTGGTTCAACTGCGAAGCCGCATAGTCCAGGTCATCAGTATTAGAGATGGAATAGTTTACCCCCTCAAGTCCCACGCTAAGTAGTCCTTTAAAGAGATCCCAATTGGTGTTTTTTGGGTGCCTGCATGATTCTATCTCCCTCAGGTTTGCCTCTATGTCGAACCTGATCTGACGATGATCCGACATAGACGCCTCCCTGGTCACATGCCAACCTTTAATCTTCCTTGCAAGATTCCTGCTCGCAAGGGTTAGGTCTAGAACCTCCCTTCGTACCGACGTGACGAAGGTAGGCTCCGTCCCACGATTAAGAAAGTCAATTTGGTTCGTTAACAGATAATCAAGAAGAGACTCACCTCGAACGTTGACATCTGTACTTCCCCACACGGTGTGATGTGCGTTGGCGTCGCCCGCAAGAAGAAAGTCAATTCCCTTCTCCACGCAGTATCCAACGAGCCGCCTCAGCAGCAAGGAAGGGATCTCCTCCTCACCAGGAAGATAAATTGAGGAGCACATCATCCTCTGGTGTCCTCTCTCTGTTGATCCCTCGACAATTATCGTTGTGATGTCCCTCGACGTGTGTTCTGGAACATACAAAGATTTTATCCTGCTCTTTATGAGTATGGCAGTCCTCGGGGGAAGACCTCCATTACTCTTGCAGTAAATCAGTTTACCTTGGGGGAGGCTCAGTCCTTTTACTTCCTCCTTGTATACCCAGGGTTCCTGAACAAAAGCTATGTCCAGACCAGATCCCACCATCCTCTGCGTCAGCACAGCCGACGCTGCTTTGGAGTGGTGAAGATTGATCTGGACACACCTTATTGTGCGAGCCTCCATCCCTGGGGTGTACGGGTGAGCTAGTTTCGCCTCCTGCCCCCCCATGGCCCATTTCTTCTGGGCATGTGGGGGTCAGTGGCGGCCTTGCTCCCCTTTCCTCCCCTGCGGGTCGGGGAGGAGTCGGGCCTCCTCTTCTTGAGGCCTTGGAGGGGCGGACGGTAATCTTTCAATTTGTCTTTCCTTTTGTCCTCATCCGCCCCTCTGGTTGTTGGCCCGGCTAGGCTAGGTCGTGGGACGTTGCCGCCCCCGGCCCCAGCTTCGCCTCCGCCAGATGTTGGCCCGGCTCGTCTGGGTCGTGGGACGTTGCCGCCCCCAGCCCCAGCTTCGCCTCTGCCACCTTTGCAGCCTCTGTCCTCAGGAGCCTTCGGAGTAGAAGTCCCCCCTCCCGCAGGTGGGTCCAACTCCATCTCCTCCGGCTCCTTTGGCTTCGGCTGCTCTTCTTGCCTTTTCCTCACCCTTACGGTAGCCCTACCGAATCTATAAAAGATCCGGCTATCCGTAAGGAGAAGACCTGCTGATGTTTCGTCCAGGGCAAGAGTCAGATGCACCGTGGTGTCCTCATCTCGCCTGGCCAGGGCTCTCCAACGATCCACCAGGAGAGCAGGGTTCTGCCCCCTGATGAGATCGAGGATTTCCCCTGTCTCATCATCGCAGGAATTTGGGAGGTAAGCCACCGCCGTGTGCTGCACCGGGAATTCTCCCTCGTCCAGCACCCTTAGACGGCCCCCCTCCCAAACGTTTTCAACCCAAGGCTCTCTCTTACCCAGGTAGCGGTTTGATGATCCACACAGTGGAGGACCATCCACCCGGACCTGAGGGAGATGCCTTGGAATCTTGGGGCGACTTTGGTGCCTCCTTGCACCCTTATGAGTCGCAGGATGAGCTTCTGGATGTCCACCAGCTGCTCATCACTCAGCTCCTCCTTCGGGTGCTCAGCCCTCACCACCCCCACTCTTACCCCAACAAGGGTGTCCCGATAGGATCGGTCACCTTTCCCCACTCCTGATTTGCCAGACCTGGAAGTCTCCTCCCTGGTCTTCTTTTGCACCTCAGGAGTGGTGCCCGGTTCCCGTTTCCTTTTCAGAACGGGAGGCTGACTGACCGGAGATTGTCCCGTCGGCCGCAGTACTGAGGGGTCTGCGTCCTTAGTAGACACCTCCCCCTCTTCCCGCAGCTTTCGGAGCTTCTTCCGCGCAGCCCCACTCTTTCTACCCTTGCGGGGTTTTTTCCTGACTTTGGTGGTCTCCGGTGCGCCATCGGCTCCCAGCGATCCCCCCGGTATGCCATCGGCTCCCGAAGGGACCCCCGGTGTGCCATCGGCTCCCGGAGATGGGTCCACCTCCATCGGACCAGATGCAGCCGGCCCCTCCCTCGATCCCTGTCGGTCCCGAGAGAGTTGCTCAGCCGCACCTTGGGAGTCCTCGGACGCCGAGACAAACGGAGTCGCGTTGCCCAAGAGCGACGCAACCTGGTCCATCTCGGCATCCAGGGAAAGATCATCGGTCCCCGTTGGGTCCCGACGATCGGGTTTATTGATTTTATTTTGTTCTATATTCTCAATTTTTGTTTTTTGGAACAAGGGAATAGAAGGTCACCCGCGGCAGAGCCCTGATACCGCGGGAAGGCTAATTGAAACTGGAGGGCGCCCGGTATCCAGAGTCCGCAACTACAGCCGGCTATTTAACCACCCCCGGCCAAGACCAGGGCGTCGCTGTTCAACCCTGGTTTTGAGTGGTTGGTTGCTCTTAGCATCCGCCACGGCCCGAGGGGGAAACCCCAAGGGCCGCGGCGGATGAGCCCCTCCACCACGCCAAGGTGACAACCGCGGAGGGGCTTGGTTCTATTAAAAACAGAGTTGGCCCTGTACCGTGGCAATATGGCGGACGCCCTTTTCGGTGTTGTCCATAGAAGAAAAATTTAAAATTTAAAAATATAAATTTAATAAGACAAAAGGCGGAAGCTAAAATTAGAAAGCGTTCCAGCATGTGTGGGGCTATATTAAAAATTAAATTGTTTGGAAAAATTATTTCCTATGCTTGGCCTAAGAAAAAACATCATTTCCTATGTAATTTTCTTCTTTAAAAAAATAATACCCTCCGATACTTTCGATCTTGAAAAAACGACCTCAGCCCATTTTAAAACGTAGGTACATCAAATAGTACTTTGCGACATCCTTTTCCCCTTTTTAGATCTACTTTTCTCGAGATAAAAATTTAAGAAAAAAAATTCTTACCAAGGTTTTAGATTTTATTGAAACAGTACTTACGTCATGGTATGTAAATATAGATTTTACATACCCGATACGGTCATATATCTTAATAAATATGGTTTTGATTTTCACAAAACTTTTCATAAAATGGCAAAGTTGTGTAATTTTTTTTTTCACTGACTCAATTAGTTAGCCAAAGGTTTAGGCGTTTTCAAGTGTTTCAGATAAATATAAGAAGAACCAATTTAATTGAAATGTGAAGAACGAAATTCGGTGTTTAAAGTACTTCTTAGTAAGCCTAGATTTTAATGAAACACTCCAAAAAAAATTGTTAAATCTTAAAATCAAAATATTGATCTATTTCCCATTCAGGGCTTACTTCTAAAAAGATGATGGGAACTGGTCAGAATCTCTGCAAAGCCCGTTTGAACGTTCGTCGTAATAAGATTTTACCTTTCCGTAATTCCTTTTAAGTAGAATTTTTTAATAAACTTTCCGAAGGGCGAAATATCATCGTAAATAGAATTAAAAATTGTTTTTAATATATCTTGGTTTTTTAGGTTTTTAATTTTCTTGGACCTAGAAGTAGACAAGAATTTTTTTATTTAATTAAATTTTTCGTGTCCAAATTTATAAACAGCACGATCTTTAAAAGCGCGAATGAATTTGTTATATGATTTTATCACGTTTTGTTAAAGAAAAGAAAAAAAATGTTATGAATGATTTTTTTTACACGCATTTAATTTTAATATTGCTAAAATTTTAAAATTCGGAGGTGTTTTTCACATTAGTTAGTGTTGCGATTGTTGAGACGCTTTAAGAGTGGGGAAGCGGTACCCATAACCCCGAGGACTATTGCCACAGACGCCTCAGTTGTTAGCTAGCTCGCATTTAGCGTGGAGCACGTTCAAATAACCATTTTTTAATTTTTTGAAAATCAGTTTCAAGATTCAGTTCTAAGTGTTGTTTCCAATAGCACAGTAGGATTCGAAAGTTTGTCTTCCATATTCAAATTTTGATTTTATTTTTATCCTTCAAATGAGGTAAATTTTAAATCTAAACAATTTTCTGTGCCAAAAGACAATGTGTGACTTTTAAAAAATCGTTGGAAATTAATATTTAACAGGTGGCTTGTAACTACCAGGGTTGTGAAACTATCTAGGTCGCAGTCGAGCATGGGGGGAAAAAAGCTTTTTAAAAAACTAGAATTAGGTATTTTATTAGTTGATTTATGCAAAATCAGCTAGTTTCATTTATCTAAAGAAATCCACTTTTAAAGATTATCTTTTTATTATATCTCAAAAAAAATTATCATAAATAGTTTTTTTTTTTTCATAATTGAATCATTTTAAAAGGATGTGACGAATTTTTTGCCCTCCTTTATTAATTAATTAATAATTATTAAGTAAATTTACCGAATCGTTTCACGTTTTTCATGGGTGTAGGTCGTGTAGAATACTCCATAATCTAATCATAAAATTAGTTTTAATAATTAAAATTTTGTGATAAAATCCGGTTTATTATTCTCATTTTAACTTTATAATGCCATATCATATCAAAAAACTGTTTATTTGAAGGCCGCCAACAAAGGGGTAAAATCGGTCCAGTGGTTTCGGAGAAATATTTTCTAAGGAGTTGGCGGCAAATGCACCGATTATGTAATTGAAAACTCGTTTTCTAACGAGATAAATTTTTTTAACTGGCTTTTTTCCAGCAAAATATTAAGAGTGGCTAATTTAAATTTTTACTCCCTTTTAAAAAACTCATGTATAAAAATAACTATAATCTGTGCATATTTGATTGTTGTTGTTTTGTGCGCGTCATTTTCCGGAATTCGTCGCCGTGGCCGCCACTATGTTTTCTAAATGAAATAATTACACCCGTCCATTTTGCATCCACGCTATCTTTAATTTAAATACCTTGTCGTCTATATTTTACGATTTTGTTTTTCCCCGCCCCCTTTAAAATTTTTTATTTTCTAGAATTTTAATTCACAGTTATGCAATTATTTATATTAAAAATTCCATGGAGGTTCAACACGTGTAGAATCTGACCCCAATTTTAATTTTTTTTAAATCAAGTTTCACCTTAATCAAGGGAGAGGAAAAAAATCTTGAATTTTTTGACCCAGTATTGATTCTTTGAACATTCCAAAAAAACTAGATTAAATGATTCATCCAATCTTGGATCGCTTATAACAAGAGCCACTTGAATATTTGAAGTATTGAATGTAGGCTGAAAACTCGACCGTGAATCATCGCAAAGCACTTGAAAAAAAAATTAAGCGCTAATTGGGTAGTTCTAGATCTTTTGCAAGTTTTGCATTTTTAAGTTCGACCATGAATCTCTTCGGCAGATGCTTAAAAGATGACATCAGTTTTAAAAATTACATTTTTATGGGGTTTCTGTGGAGTGCTAACCATTTTCAGTTACTCACGAAGGAAAATTGGAAATCCCTTAGTTTTTTTGTGATATTCTTAAAATTTTAGAATGTGAAAGTTACTTCGTCCTTCCTCCAAAATTATAAATTTGGTATTGTTCAAATAAACAAGTTAAATGGCGTTTTGTCATAAGAAAAAAGTGAAAATAAAATTGTTTCAAAAGGCTTGGCAATTATTTAAATTCGCGATTGATAAACGGTGAATAAACACAATTTAATCCTTCGGAAATTATAATTTTATCGGATTTTTTATAGTCGTTAACCGGTTTTTATAAATTAGCCTCGCGGCAATTAGAAACGGCGAAGTGCCGCGCCCGAATTGAAA
Source organism: Orius insidiosus (assembly GCA_014119065.1). Classification (NCBI taxonomy): domain Eukaryota; kingdom Metazoa; phylum Arthropoda; class Insecta; order Hemiptera; family Anthocoridae; genus Orius; species Orius insidiosus. The sequence goes on along the minus strand of JACGAQ010001383.1, from coordinate 16,117 downwards.
AAAAAATATTTATGCGTTGAGTTACTGTAATTTAGACGGATAAAGGGGTGAAATGCGGATGTCAACTGGGTGTGTTATATCGGGCCGTTTTCAATGATGAGGATGTACCAGGTAAATTGGATTACGTTTGAATCCGATCTGCTATCGAAGGTCTGAATTTTCGAGGTCGACGTTTTCGTGTCAAAAACAGTCGCAATTACAAAATGAGGAAAGGACGAGAATGAAAAAAAATCGACCCAAAAAGACGTCCCAACGAAAAATTATATAATTATATGCTAGCTAATCGGTTCTAGTCCTAGTCAATATAACTTTTACCTATCGATAAAGCAAACGGGAGATTAAAACAACAAAAGCGCTACTGTTGAGGCTCTTATCTGAAGTGTCTAAAATCTCAGCTTTGAGGATTCTTACGTATTCTACGAAAATTTTCTTAAGTTTTCCTTAAAATTAAAAATCTCATAAGTGGTTTTGAAAAAATTTAGGCTGTCCCCCTTTTTCCGTAAAATCCTTTTTTAGTCTTCTTCATTTTAATATTTTTCTTCTTGAACCACCATTGTCCTTCCTCTATTGCATAAGAGGATGATGCATTTTATTTATTTTCGGGGTTTTTTATGCACACTTTCTCCCTTGTGAGACGTTAGAAACTCCATGGTGAGAGGTTCCTAGATGAGCGTGACGAGGTCGAATTTCGTACGATATAATGATCATAAAGTTACAATATTAGGAAATTTTCCTTTTGTATTATGTATTTTAAATTTCCCAACGATTTTAATTTTATTTTATTATTATTCTATTTTTTTATTTTTGTTTTTTTTTAAACCACCAATTAAGTTGGAAAACATCTTAAGCGACTATTAATATTCATTAAAGCCTCTTCTTCATATTTTGCAATGGCCTATTTTATTTCCTGATTCAAGAACAGGTTTAACCAGTTTTAATCATCTTCAATTTTCGGACCTTAGACGTAATTGCACAATAAATGAAAGTGAACACATTGTCTTTTTGAGCTCAGTTGTCAGAGATGAAATTTTTTTAAATTTTTCTAGAATGATGTTTCCTTAAAATCGACTGTGGAAAATCAGACTTAAACAAACGACTGTGAATATTTTATTTATATTGTACTCTGTTTATTAAAATTCATGATGCCGAAGTCGAAGTCGTTCTCGAAATTGGCGAAATTTCTTAAAAATAAGACAAAGGTTTGTTTTATTCATTTATTTTATTGCCTATTATTTTTACTGGAGGTCTTTGGGCAGGGCGTTTTTCCGTAAGTGAAACTGAGAGGTGGTTGACACGAGTGAAAGCATGTCCCAGTTACGTCTACCTTCCATGGTGTGGACGTTGAAATATTTTTAGAATTTCATTTTGCAAAAGGTGAACGCTCCCTTCGTTCAAGGCGTTTTCGCCATAATCTTTTTTAGTTCCTGAAATTTCCCTCCAGGTTCGTTTTCTAGTTTGGGTTTCGAATTTCGTTCGTTTTGCTTTCTCCGGTGATCATTACTGTGAATTCTAACATTTTAAAACAAAAACCACACAGCTTTCACTATTTCTCATTTTTAAAATTAAGATAATAATGAAAATATTACAATGTACTACCCTTATGGGGACACAAAACAAGGCCACAAAATACATAAATGTGCCTGTTAGAAACTGCCTGAGCATGTTTAGAATTTCAATATTTGTCTTTTCGTAATTTAATTTATTTTTCTTCTAATATAGGTGTTGTCTATGAGCGGCGAGCTGAGGCGAGCACTTTATGCCTCCAGTGTTGCATCGCTCGATTTGGAGCTTTTCCTTCCCGACCTCAATGGGCAGACGGAAATTCTGTCCGAAGACCACCGGAAACAACTTTGTCGCCACTTACCCGCTCGAGCTGAAGGTATTTTTTTTAATTGTATTCCCATCTTTCTTTTTAAAGATCCTTGAAATCTGTTTACAACATTAATTTATTCCTCTTTTTTTGTTGAACTATCATTAAACTATAAATACACTGCTAATTTAGCAACAGGAATGTAGAAATATGTTTGATAAGAGTAAAAGCCAATTAAAAAACTGTTAACATAGTAAGATAGGATCGAAGGGTTGTTCACCCAGGATTGATAAGAGAATTGAATAATTAAATACTTTCTTAATAGAGTACTCTTATGTCAAGTACCTACTCCTACAGAGGGTGTGACACATTAAGTGGACCATCTATTTTCCCCCTAAATTTAAAGTACGGAGTCTTTTTTTTATGCCATATAGTCATTCAAAAATTGCATTTTTTTTTAAATTATTGAATCCAATTTTTTTCCAGGCTACGTATGGACTTTAGTTTTCAGCACGTCCACTCATGGTTTCTCCCTCAATTCAATGTACAGAAAAATGACGAGGCTTGAAAGCCCCATCCTCATGGTTATTCAAGATACAGACAATAACGTAAGCTTGAGAACCAATATTTTTTATATGTTTATAATATATTTTATAGGTTTTTGGTGCGTTAACGTCATGTTCGTTTAAAGTAAGCGATCATTTTTACGGAACGGGCGAAAGTTTGCTGTTCCGATTCCACCCCGACATTCAAGTCTACAATTGGACGGGCGAGAATATGTTTTTTATTAAAGGAAATAATGAATCTTTATCAATCGGTGCTGGAGAGTAAGTTTTTTTTAAATAAAATGGATTTGTTATTTATTATTTTTTCCAGTGGTAAATTTGGTCTTTGGCTCGATGGTGATTTGAACCAAGGCAGAAGCGAACCGTGCGCGACTTATGGTAACGAACCACTTTCTCCGCAACAAGATTTCGTAGTCAAAACAATCGAGTGCTGGGCATTTTTCTGATGTGTCGATTAGTCAAACGCATTTTTGTTTATTTCGTTCAAAGAAGAAAAAGGCACGAACCCTCGTGATCTCTTCAACCTCGAACACAGGGACTCCTGAATCCTTCTTCTGGAAGCGTAAATACCTGTAGTATCTAGCACTTTAGTGAAGTCAATTCATTAAATAAATAAAATAAATCATTAAACACTGATTGTTGTACGCATAGAAAATTGTATATTTTTGTTAGTTTGAGTGTTAAATTTTTAAATATAAGCCGTTTGTTATACTCTATACAAAGAGAATTGTATATTTATATTTATTTTTAAAAAGTAATATATACGAAATTGGGAAAAATGGTAGAGGCAATGAAAAAATTTTTCTTTCACTACAGTTACCTGACCTTAAAAATTTCACAAAAACAAATTTTTTTTTATAATTCACTCGGGCTCGAGATTCAAGCTAGTCCATCACAGTTTTTTTCCTCTTTAATTTTCTCAGATCTGTCAGTGAGAGTAAGCCAATGTAAAGAGGCCATTTAGCACTAGTTTTGTGTTTAGTTAGGCCAAGGGGCTAGAAAATATTTCTAAAAAAAAAGTAATCGGAAAACGTGCTTTGTCTAGGGGTAGTTTTGACAGCATTAGCATTTTTTTAGCTAGTCTGTATTCGCTACTCATTGTATTTAGCCTATATGTTATGAGTTAGATCTGTATCAAAAAGTTATCACATAACTGCCCTTCTTATTGCAGTATTATTCTGTATTTAATTGTAATATGAAATTTAATATTTTAAAAAATTTTTTTTTTTTTAATTTTCTTTGTTTTTAATTTAACATTTAATTTGTAATTTTTAATAATGTAAAATAATAATAAGTAATAAAAAAAATTTCGTTTACCATATTTCATCATTTTTATTTTTATTCATCAATTTATGTTTCATTTTCCTTTTTATTTTATGGAGGTAAGTTTAAAAACATCGAACTGAAAATTGCATTTATTCAATCATTCTGGCACATATCATTTTTTTAAAATTGCGACAGTTTAACTAAAAAATACATAAGCATTGTTGAAATTTTGAGATGAAAAGGTGGTGCCACCTTTATTAGGGTTAAATCTCAAAAATATTCACGAGCTCAACAAAATTTTTTTCTCGCTTCATTATTTCGCAAACTTGCAATTTTCCACCTCCAAATTTTTCAAGTGACAATGCTTGTGTATCGAATACGTATTAGCACTAATCGGAAATGAGAACGAATGTGGAAAATCGGACAAACAGCACAAAGTCGTGAGGCTTGGGAAGGCCCCATTTTTGTTTTTCCAAGAAGCGGAAAAAGAAAAAAAAATTAACGTGGCTGTGTACGATTTTGTTTCGATAATAAAATACAAAAAAATTGTATTTAGAAGTTGCTTTATCTTGTTGTGTAAAAAACCTATGTATAAACATAAAATATTAGATGTAACTAAAATGATACATTCACTATTTTCAGTTTTTGGGTCTCAATGGTCCTACAATCAAAATTTTTGACCTAATTAATTCTAGAATATTATTTATTGCATTATGCAAAACACTTTTTGACTAAAATTGAATAAAACAACATTATTGGATTGAGAATTTGAGAAGTTATAAAAACTGCCAGGAATAAAATTTGTTTAAAGACTCAACATCTAGGTAACTCCATTTTATAAAGATTTTTTTTCCAGAACAAGGACCAATATTTAAAACGTGAATGTGTCATTAATTTTTTTTTAATCGCATTTGTAATCATGTATTTGAAAATGAAAAACAAAACTAAAAGAATGATGTTATTTTTGTAGCTAAATGTCACTGTTAGTAGATAGAACTGAAAAAACCATGTATGGACTTAATGCCTAACATCAATATTTACATTAAAAGGCGTATTTTGATGTTTTGTAGATTAACGTGCTCATTAGGATAATTCGAAGAGAAAATAAAAACAAATACCAAGGCCAAAATGTGTCAGAAAAATCTGAATTTTGACGATCAGAAGAGGTTCCATGGGAAAATTTGGGATTTTCATCCTGAGATTGGAAATCCAGGTTGATCCTGTTTCCTCTGGTAAAACTTGTTTGAATTATTTAAAACCTCTTTAAAATAGGATTAGGACAGTTCAATATCTACTTAATTTAAAGGATGCTTAGGAAACGAATTCAAAAAGTTTAATTTTTGTAAGGAGAGCGAAAAAAAAATTGTTATTAACTGGAAAATATTTGATGTATAGGATTCATGTAATCAAAATGCCTCTGAAATAAACTTCTTATTTCAAATATGTTTTAAACTTTCCCAGATTTCAGATCCAAAAACTATCCTCCAACTCCTAAGAGTGTGAGGAGTTCATTCGAGATTTTTCACACATGAAAAGCTACAATCAAGATCAAACAACTTTCCTGTTCAAAGAAAATTAGTTGTCTAGAATAAGAGGATTGATTAAGAAAGCGAGGAAATCAAGAAGGTGAGGAGAAGCATCTATGGTAAAAAGAGTTTATGCCATTCCTTTAGCCATTTTTAAGACAAAAATTTATTAATAAATTTTTGAACGTTGCCCTTGGTTTTATATGCAAGAAACACATTATCCGGAAGATTTAAGGGGTTTCCTGAATTTATAAACTGGGAATTGCCTTTTTTTTAATGGCTTTCTCAACGGTTTTTTGTTGAAAAACCACCTTATAATGGAATTCTCCAAAAATAAAGAATTGAAAATTTATTATTGTATTGACTGGTTGGATGCATCAGGCATTCCGCAATCAGTAGCTAGAGCAGCAACAGTTAGTTTTTTCTTTTTCTTTTGCAAAACGCAGTTCTGAAAAGAAAAAGCAAAAAATCTAGAAAACTTAATTATCATAGGACTTTGATTGCGTGGCTACGACACGTCGGAATACATTCCAGAAAAATTTTCTTTCTGCATATTTTCTTACAAGCTAATCGTCACGCGAGCAATTTTTTCTTTGATAGAGAAAAGGGGAAATTTCTTAAATACTTTTGGCAACCCTTATAAGTTTGTTGATTTTCTAATTAATGGAAGGTTTTTGTGATACAGCGTTTTGTTATCGTGTAAAATAAAAAAAAATTCAAACCGTAAACCTTACATAACGGTTTTTAAAGGTACGGGGACAGGGAGTTTAAAAAACGAGTTTCAAGTGGCTTCTTCAAGCTGTCGAGTTGGCAGGGGAAGGATACAGAGTGAAGACGTTGGACGTCGAGTTGGCGAGTAAGTGGGGAAGAAAGAAGGATTCCATCTAACGCGGGACTACTCCAAAAGCCTTCATCGTTTAATTAGTATTGTTTTAAACACGATGGCACCCAAAGGTAAAAAATCCGCTCCTAAAATGAGCGAAGGTGCCAAATCCTATCTTATCCTCTACAATCTCATTCAAGTGAGCGGGTAAGTCTTTTTCTTTTATTCTCAATTCCCTCCTAAATTTTAATTTTTTAGCTGGACTTACATTTTGGCGAAAATCATCTCTCATTTTATGGCCGGAAAACCGGCCGATTTGCTTTATTTAGAGAACAAATATTTGGTGCAAGTTTTTCAAAATTTGGCTATACTTGAGGTAATTTTTTTTTTCTACGCTTCTCGTTTAAAAATGGAAAGTTGATTTTCACTTTCGTATTTTTTTGTCTGTAATAAGTTTAAGGCTCCCAAAACCGGTCTATGTAAGCATTTTTTTTTCATGTCAATTCTGCTTCAGGTAAACGCCAAAAATTTTGCCTTGGAATTTCTTGAATTCTAAAGTGAGAGTAAACTTAAAAATTTATTTTTAACTCCGAGATTCCCATCTTGATATCCAATTTGATTGATGGTTTAATAACTCAGTAGTTTTTGTGAAAGTAAAATAATTATAAGTGATAGTTGTACATTCTTAGTCAAAACTTGAGTAGAAATTCCAAATTCCAATGCCTCTTATTTCACTAAAAAATGACAGCTAATTTTAAAATGCCATTGCATTTTTAATTTATTTATTTTGTTTTTCAATATTTTATTTATTTATTTTTATTTTTTTACTTGTGATTTTAATTTCCCATTTTCCGCCTTGGTGCATGATGTATAATTACCTGAAGCATTCTTAAAAATAACGACCGTAACTGATTTCTCTTGATTGCAACGTCGAAACCTCTCTAAATAAATGAATAAAAGCAAACAAAAATATCTGATGATTTGCAAGATATTGCCAGTCATTTCATTCTTTTTTTTTTTTTTTTTTTTTTTTTTTTTTTTTTTTTTTTTTTTAATGTTTTCAAACTTCTCCTTCCAGTCCTTCTATTATAATATTTAAAATAATCTAAACTGACTTTGAAGATAGATTAAGGATAAAAAATTCAGTTATAAAAAAAATTAACAAAATAAAAGGTCACTTTGTAACAATGGTTTCTCCATCTCATGTGGGAAATTTGTTTAAATTATAAAACAATTTTTTAACTGCTTGTCATACCGTTTCGGAATCACTCTTTGGGAACCTTGAATTCAAATTTAAGAATTCAAGAGTTTTCAAACGGAAAAATTTCTTTCACATTAAAATAATTTGAAGAGAGGAATGTAGTGACATAAATAGCAAACATCACTCTCCTTACCAAAGGTTATTTTGGTCTATTATTTAGAGTCCTATTTTATTTTCCGTTGACTATCAAATCTGCCGAAAGCATTTCATTTTAACCCTTGATTCATGAAAATGTTAATGCTAAAAGCGCTAAAGCAGGGGTTCCCAAATTGTGGTCTTTAAACCCCTTGGGAGTCCATGGAAAAGCTTGATATAAATTCGCTGAAACAGAGAAATGAAACCCTGAATAAAAAGCATTTTCACATTTTTTGTCTTTAAAAAGCGAGATATTTCCCACATTTTAGTAATGTTAGCGTAGTCGGGAAATATCAACAGAATCTCCAGGTTAAAAACCGGAGATAGCAACAGACTTAAGACTAAAACCATTTAATTATGAATAGATTTTTTGAAGACCGAAAATTCGTTTCATGTGTTGTCCTTCTGTTCTATGATTAAGTAAAAATTTGATTTTGATTTTTTCCAGATATTTCATGTAGCATTTGGATTAGTTAAATCCGACTTATTGACGACAATAATGCAAGTATTTTCACGAGTTGCCCTCTGCTTAGGCGTCCTAATTCAGTCTGATGATGCTCAACGGTGTATCGGAATCACCCCAATGCTTACAGCATGGTCGCTCTCGAAATCATCCGTTATTTATTTTACGTTCTTACTTTAGTCGAATATGTTCCATATATCGTACTTGGTGCAGGTAAATAAATAAAATTACATTTTAGATTTCACTTCAATTTTTTTAGGTATACGTTTTTCTATATTCTGTATCCTGTGGGAGTCTCGGGTGAGCTTATCTGTATGTATTACTCGCTGCAGACTTTCAGTGAATACAATGCTCACTATATGCCCTCTGATTACTGCGATATATTTAGATACTTCCTTATGGCTATAATGGCCTCATATATTCCATGTAGGTATTCTATTTATTTATTTTATTTTTTTACTTTCTTTTTTTAGTTTTTCCCAAATTGTACCTCCACATGGTGAGCCAAAGGAAGAAAATCATCGGAGGAAAACCTTCAAAGCCTGCTAAAAAGACTCAATAATTTATTTATTTTTAATGTTTCATTAAGTACAAATTTAGCCATTCCTTGCCGACATTCACATAATTAAACTTTTTTTTTTCTTTAAACCAATTGATTTATTTTGAAGACCGATTATGTCTTGGTGTTTTGATAATGAATATTGATTTTGTTTGTATAAAAAATTGTTTTTACGTTTTGCGTCTAATTTTATTGATTTACCATCATCAGAATCAAAGCTCATTTTGTTTATGAAAGCCCTTGAAGAAAAACGATGAAAATAAAAAAGTTCAATTTATTGCACCATTTCTGGAGATTCTTGGGATTGTATACGTTTTATTACGACAAGAAGAAAAAAGGACGATTTTCTTATATTGTTTTCTTTTTTGGAGTTTTCCACATTTCTTGGTCTATTCCATTGTGTGTTTGGAATCTTTGGTCAGACATAATAGCCGACTGTGAGAACTCTATAAGAGCTTCAAATACCACAACGACTGTGGTGACCTGCTGTGACATTCTTAGCTTAATTTTGGCGACAATAGTGAGTTTAGCTTTTGCATCGATAAACTTTCAAAAACTTGCTGAAATAAACACACTGTTGGTGAAGTTCAAAATAAACTTGGACCACAAAATGCCTTATGAGAGTCGAACGAATCGCATTCTTTCTTGTCTTCCTTCACATAGCTTTTCTGATCATAGATGTAATTATTAGCCTCGAGTATATAATTATGTTTATACCCCTTTACATCTTTCACATGATAATATTCAGCGTTGAAATACAAGTTTTTACTATCGCACTTAAAATTAAGTTCCTTTTTAAAATGTTGAACAACAAAATAGCATTGGCGTTGACAAAAAGAAAACTTCTTTTTAAAAAAGTACTTCCTCCTACAGATTTAATTACAGGTTAGTTCCATAATAGCCATGATTTTTATTTCAAAAAAATTTTGCAGGAAAAAAGTTGAAACTTCTCAGAAGTGACGAGTTGTAGTGAGATCCACTGGACAATTTGTACCATAATCGATTTATTCAATAGTGCCTTCGGCATCCAACTTTCTGCCGTTTTTCTCTCTATATTTTTTCATATGATAGTCACGCCTTTCTTTATATTCATAACTTTGTCGCAGCATGGACAGAACTTTTCAATCCCAAAATTAGTCTTGAACATATTTTGGGCTTTCGCTCATTCCTCACAGCTATACATCATCATCTGGCCCTGCTCAGCGGCCAAAGACGAAGGGCAAAAAACGTCCAGAATTATTTGTAAATATCTATCCAAAGATTTACCACAAGATCTTAAAAAACAGGTAGAACAATACCTAAAAACTATATTTAAATATTTTTTTAGTGTTCTTTATTTCTTCAACAACTGGTTCATCATGACGCTTCTTTTTCTGTGTCTGGATTATTCAAACTTGACCTCTCAGTTATAACTAATGTAGCATAAATTATGCTTTTAACATTAATTTAATACGTTTTCATTATTCCAGGTTGTCGGGGCTATTCACTATCTTGTGATATTAATACAGTTCCAGAGTTCAAGTTTGGAATGTGAAAATTGACTAAACCAAGAAAAAAATAAAATGTTTAAAAAAAGAGCTACTTATATTTTACAAACATTAATGAAACAAGTTGTGCCCATTGAGCTTACTGTGATAATACATATCATTATTTAATGTTAATTTTAGAACTTCGGGAGTTTCTTTTTCTTTGTAATCCACAACGTAGACAGGACGAGGTGGGCGAATCTTTCGTCCAAATCTTCCATCTTTTCTTTGCCAAAGTCCAGACCTTGGCCTGTTTCCAAGTTCTCGGTTTCTTTGGGCACTTCCAATATGGGTTTTGTTATGATCGACATTGGAAAGGCGACCTGAAGATTTTAATGATTGTATTAAAAGAATAAATAAAAACTTACCAACAGTAGCCATGCATTCTTGGGTTAAAGAAACTTCTAATTTTGATGGCAACTGGATGACAACTCTTTTGCCAACTTTTCTTATGATGGTTGCGCTTGTACCAGCAGCTTTGATGTAGAAAGCACCTTTCCCAGGTGTCATCTCGACTGAATTTACCGAAGTGCCGACTGGAAGAGCACCAAGTGGATAGGCATCACCTTCATTAGCGAAAACGGGAATACGAGGGATTTCTCCTGAAGTTTTTATTAGATCGCCGGCTTTCATATTTTCTGTGGCGAGTATATAACGCATCCTTTTACCACCGACGACCAAAGCGATTCTGGATGTACGGCACCAATCGATCATCACTTCAACCACCCTTTCAACCAATGGAGGACCCTCTTTAGGCCCAAATCGTTTCCAGTCTATCCAATGATACTTCCTTTTTATACCACCTCCAATACCCTGAATTACGACTCGCCCTAAAAAAAAAATTAGCATCCAAATCTAAAAAAATAAAATAATTACCAGACACAGGATCTCTCCCAGCTAAATTTGTACTTTCTAAGGGCTTTATCGTGTATTCTTCGGGAAATGTACCTGTCGTCTGAATCGGCCAGCTTTGTGGCCTTTATTGCTAGGCAAAGTGACATCTTTGCATTTATGCCGAATTGAAAGGGCAGAAAACGCTGTTGGATTTGATTTAAATCATTTCTAATGGGTACTTTCTTCAGTAAAGACAGCAACATCGACATTTTACTAGAAACTAAAGGCAGAAACTACTGAACTGTAACCTCCTGTGATATTCTATCAAGAAAACCTTGACAAAAATTCTGAAACCTTTTTTTATGATGCCTAAGTGATAATTTACTTGACGTCATGGAGTTCACTCTTCTTATTTTATATGCCATGGGTAAAAGAATTGGCATAATCACATCCTCCATGATAGAAATTAAATAGGATTAACGTAGCACACACATACAGTTAGACGAATTGTTTTATTTTCATTTACATATTTTAAATCACACAGGTTTTACATAAAGAACACTTACAACTTTTATGTAACGCCATTTTTCTCAATTATTATATATTTCTTAAACAAAGCTTTACGAGCCTATTAAAGTATACAAGCCAGCCTTCTTAATTTTCTTATAGCTGGATAAATTTTAAAATTGCCAAAAAAAAATTGTTTAACATTTTCTCATGCAGTTAGCTGCAATTTGAAAGCTAAATACATAGTAACAAAATAAACAATCTAAAATTTTATATTTTATAAATTTCTAGTAATATCACTTGTTTAAAATCAAGACAAAAAAACAAACTAGAACACAACAATTTTTTTCCACTAAAATATTTTTAAAAAACTATGATTTAAAAAATAACCAAAAATTATAATACAAGAAAAAACTTGAAGTTAAAAAATAAATAAAAGAAAAATTTTTAACGAAATTGCCAAAATCTAAAAAATATCATTTTTTCTTCTATTTTGACATACAATAGGACATTAAAAGTGATGTATAATACGTATATTGGCATAATTTTGAAGACATATAAATGAAATGGCGGTGAGGTGGCATTTTTCAATACAGGGTGTGCCATGAAAAGGGAACAAAAAACGTACCAGATCGTAAAGTTTTCGTTGTTTTTTCGTTGTACCCTGTTATATATGAAAAAGTCACGACCTGACGACATTGGAAAAACGCCACCAAATGGGAGGGAAACATTGAGTAACAGATATTGCACACCAAGAAGAAAAAAAAAAAAAAAACGAAGACAAATTATTAATTTCTGACTAGTGTTGAAATTATCCTTGTCAGGAATGTGAAATAAACGTTCAAAATGAAAAATAGGGAGTTAAATTAATACTAAGACATAGGTACAAAATTTAGAGAGATAGAGTGAGAAAAAAAAGGGGGCTTGTATTGTTGAGTATCTGTCAATATATAAGCTGAGTCAACAGCTTAGAGTGTGAAGTAACTAGCGACTGACCAGCCCTAATAATTTGCACATAAGAAAAAAAAGCTGCAGATTAAAAAGCTTTGTTTTAAACTGAATTTCCTTTTTTCTCTCAAGCTAGACACTTATATAGATTATCCTTCATAATATCTTCTCGTTGGCACCATTCTTGAATCATCAAATAAAATTATAAAGTCTGAAATTGAATCTCTTGCCTCTTTTCTATAAAATTGGGCTTGAATTTAATCATTTACTTATTATTCTTCTTAAAATATTTAGGTACATAATTGATCCAAAAATGCCTCACACCGGGAAACTCGCTAAAAATGACAAGAAAAATAAAAAACAAAAATTGTGCATAGAACTTAAATCTAAGATACACAAAATTAGGAACTTGAAATTGAGCATAAGGTACTCCCTGAAGTTCATTTTGAACGAAAAAACAAATAAACTAAGAAAAAACCAGACTTTTGAGTTGATAACATAAAAAATTAAACGAAACTATAAGCATTTTCTATGGCACGCCCTCCAACGACGGATGTGACCGATCCGCCTGATCCTGTCTCTTGAACTCTCTCCATTGATTCCGTTCTCGTACGAATGGATCCTCCATGAATGATGATTTCCCTCTGTTCTGGAGTCGGCGGCGCACGACGCTCACTATTTGAGGATGATGGTTGCCGTGGAGGTCGGTTAACTGAGGTTGCTACTACATAGTGTGTCAATGTGACATCTGCAGTACCGCCAGATTCTAAGGGTATTGGATGCTGTCTGAAGTGCTCAAGCATGTCAAATATAGACGCGAACCATAGATGCTGAACTCGGCATTGACTCGAATCATTGATGGTCATCCGCAGATGTTTAGCCCGACCGTGGAAATTAAAAGTCAAAACAAACTCTCCTTTTCTTGTCTCAGACTGCCTTACAAGAAAAACCCCATGGCCAGAAGAACCCGTATGGAGCACCAACGTAGCAGCTTCTGCCCTGGGCAGCGTTCCATGAAACCAAGGATATTCTTGAAGAACGACGGATAAATCAATTTCAGTTTCCGTTTCATCATAAGAACATAATTCAAAATTACTATTCGAAGCTTCCTGTAGTCGTGGTGGCAACTCTGGAGGATCTTCATCAACAGAACATTTTGCTAGGGCTGACATCGAGCCGGTCAGACTGTTAGAATCTTCAGGATTTCTTGTGCAATACTTAACAGTCGCTAACCACGATCGCATATCATCAATATCATGAGCTTCAATCACGAATTCCATATTATTATCGGCTTTTAAAACGAACGTATTTTCATGGTCAGGCATCTCTAAAGCAGTCGTCTCTCTCGCTTCTGTTATCAAAAAACAAAAAACGCCACTTTTTGGCTTTGTGGATTTCGGTGGCGAATAAAACTCGAGCATATATCCGCCGACGGTTTTGACCAAAGCTAGGCGGCATCTTTCCCATTTTTGTGTACCGTCAGGATTTTCACCGATTAAATAATTGACGATACCTTCTTTGCGACATTCCACGACGATTTTAGCAAGACGGGTTTTTGAGTTTTTGTCGATTTTAAGATTCTTGGAGGCATCATTTTCATCTGAGACTTGTCTGTAGAAAAATCCTTTTTCTTCAACGCTTTAAAGGAGAGGCGACGGAAAAATGGGCGGTGGAAAAGTTTCGGCGACTTGTTCTCAGGCTGCTCGAAATAGTCCCCGTTCTCGCCTCGCTCAGGGTAGCCGTTACCATTCGGAACATTTTTTATTTCCTTCTCGAAATTCTCGACGAAACTATCGAGAAACTTAGTCAAGAACTCCTTGTGCTCGACATTGGTCGAGTCAGGGTTGTGCGAGTCGATATAACAAATGAGACTTTTGCAAAATTACTCGCGGCGGTTTTCGCGTGCTTTTCGCAGAACTCGACCCAATTCGTACCCCCGCCCTCACTCTCCGCCATCCTCTATCAAAAAATTTAAACACACATTTTTCCCCCTTTTTTTTTCTTCAGTCCCTCAAACCGTTATTTGTTAACAAACCTCGATAAATCCAAGAACTTAATCAATCAAAATTTAGCTAACTCACAGCACACGCGATATACTTCTCAAGATTACTTATTATAATGAAATCAACGAAAATAAATCCTCCATCCAGCCTCACCTGAGAGGATAAACAACAACCTGAGCTCCGAAGCAATTAAAATAAACAGTGTTGTATAAATTCAGGCATTAGAACAAAATTGCTCGTATAAGATTATTCTAGAATTTTTTTTATTATTCTAACAAATACATAATCAATAAAATGAGGTAATTTTTCAATATTTACCACGAAATAAGTACATATTCAGTTTATTTAATAATATACGCCATTTCAAGCGCAACACTGCTCACTCTCCCGCCTTTTATTCAAATGTCAAATATTCCCTCTGAAGTACAAAATGTATTATACAGGGTGTCCGGAAACACATGGCAAGCGTCTGGGAGAGCGTTAAAAAGTGGTTTTACGAAAAAAAGTTAAATGTAAACCCCCCTTAATTTAAATCAAAAAATTTGATGGTGTAGTTTAAAATCCGCCTGGATATACAGGGTGTCCCAGACACAACCTAACTTCGTTATTTCAAATGAGAACCCCTTTTTTATTTCAGATTCGTAATCTACGCAAAATTTCAAGTAGATTTGAGTACTCATATGACGATTTTGGACAACTTTTAATAAATGTCAAAATTTAGCGTTTTTTGTGCTAAAATCCGTTAAAATTGACCTAGGAGACTCGTTTTTTTTTTAATTCCACTTATTTTTTCCCGAAGAATCCAACTGTCTCAAATTTGAGCATCTTCGCATTCTGCATCACGAGATTTCGTCGCTAATGGCCTTTTTTCAAGTTAGAACCCAAATTTTTAGTTCAGAAATGAAAATTAGCACTTGTTGAAAGGAATTTTCTTTCGGACCACAAATTTTGAAAGAGCTACAGCGTCTTTTGTGTTTATGCATCAAAAATTAAAATTCCGTCAACAAATCGCTAATTTCCATTTTTGAAGTATGGAATTTGGAGTTAAACTTGAAAAAAGGCCATTAGCGACGAAATCTCGTGATGCAGAATGCGAAGATGCTCAAATTTGAGACAGTTGGATTCTTCGGGAAAAAATAAGTGGAATTAAAAAAAAAAACGAGTCTCCTAGGTCAATTTTAACGGATTTTAGCACAAAAAACGCTAAATTTTGACATTTATTAAAAGTTGTCCAAAATCGTCATACGAGTACTCAAATCTACTTGAAATTTGCGTAGATTACGAATCTGAAATAAAAAATAGGGGTTCTCATTTGAAATAACGAAGTTAGGTTGTGTCTGGGACACCCTGTATATCCAGGCGGATTTTAAACTACACCATCAAATTCTTTGATTTAAATTAAGGGGGGTTTACATTTAACTTTTTTTCGTAAAACACTTTTTAACGCTCTCCCAGACGCTTGCCATGTGTTTCCGGACACCCTGTAGAATAGCTCTACTTAAAGTTCCTTTAGGCTCCGGACTAATTTTTTTAGTGCCCAGGTGGTTTGTCATATTGCCAAGGCATTAGGATAATACAACTGGAAGAACTTACGGGAGTTTTAAAAGAAAAAATCATTTAAAAAATTCTTAACATTGCATTTTATTTAATAAGTCATGAAATATAACAAAATCTTCTTTGAGAGAGCGAACCCTTTAGGCCTTTATTAGGACGTGTCGTCAATTTGAGCAACCTGCGAGTGCCACAACAAAAAAGCCCTAAATTTATGGCGGTCAAATAATTAAATAACATACACACAAAAAAATATATATAAATAAATCACACAAAATACACAAGTCAAACTTGGAAAAAAATTAAAACACACAAAATCAAATTAATTTAAGGTACTTT